>CAUYQV010165376.1:0-21406 GCA_963574575.1 Galagoides demidoff | reverse complement strand
AGCTCATAGCAACCTCCAACTCCTGGGCTCAAGCGAGTCTCCTGCCTCCGCCTCCCAAGTAGCTGGGACCACAGGTGCCCGCCACAACGCCTGGCCATTTTTTGGTTGCAGCCATCATTGTTGTTTGGCGGGCCCGGGCTGGGAATTCGAACCCACCACCTTAGGTGTACGTGGCTGGCGCCTTAGCTGATTGAGCCACAGGCGCTGAGCCGCTCAGGGCGTTTTTGAACTCCTGAACTGAGTTCAAGAGAGGCTGAGGCATGAGGATCTGTGGACCTCAGGAGTTTGAGACCAGCCTGAGCAAGAGCAAAAGGATTGCTTGGGCCCAAGAGTTTGAGGTTGCTGTGAGCTATCATGCCACAGCACTCTTCCCAGGGCAACAGAGTGAGACTGTCTCAAAAAAAGTCTATATATAGAGAGAGATTTCTAAGCTAACGAATCTGAGGATCGAGTATTAGAACAGGTCCATTTCAAAGCAATTGCATCCTCATTGATCTTTTCCCTGCTCTTTCACTGGCTTCTTATCTATGCTCCACCCAATATCCAGGGTGATCCTTTCACAACTTAAATCTAATCATGATTCTCAAGATTTTAGACCCTTTTAAGAGTGTTCTATTTTATTAGGTTGAATCAAGTGAAATGGCTGATCAAAAATGAAAATCAACAATTTATATTGATCAACTTAATATTAAACATAAAACAAAAACTCTTTTATCTGTATGGATTCAGGTATGTATGCTTTGAAGAGGGAAGGGGGAAGGCACAGGAGGATGGGTGAGCTCTCATCTAACAGGTACAATACAGGGGCATGTGGCACACCTCCTGGGTGAAGGGCTCAACTACAATTTTGACTTTACCCAACAAAAATGCAAACAGCATAACCTAATCATATGTACACTTATATTAATCTGAAATTTAAAAAAAGAAAGAAATATTGGACACCAAAAAGAAGCTAAATATGTAGAATTTGATTCCAAAGAAATGACACATATCCCCCAATGGTAAAACTGACAATTTGTATAAATTGTACAAAAATAGCCTGGTGACTGCATCAAGTGTTTCCCATAAAAATGGTCCTGATGGAAGTGACTTCTACCAAATAAAAGTGAAAATTGGAAAACAAACATAAAAAAGATAAGTATGCTCTGGATCCAACCTCTTCTCACCCTTTTACTCATGTTGATACCATCAGCATGCAATGATTTTTAATTTTTTTATGGCAACTCAGTAAGAAATGCATTTAGATTCAGGAAATACACATATATAAGCAAATGTAAAGCACTTCTGGTCTTGATTGAACATTGCTTCTTAAGAGAAGCATGGCCCCTTGGCCTCTTTGCCTACTTGCCCTGGCAATGGAGGCCAGTTAGCTGTCTATGGTGTAAACCTACCTTTCTCTTCCTCAATAAACTTTTTTCCATGCTATGCCTTAAAAAAATTAAATTAAGTTCAATGTAATTTAATTTTAAAAAGAGAGAAGCTTTTAAAAATGTGTTAAAAATTAGGTTGGGCCCAGTGGCTCATGCCTGAAATCCTAGCACTCTGGGAGGCTGAGGCTGGTGGATTGCTTGAGCTCAGGAGTTTGAGACCAGCCTGAGCAAAGTGAGACCCCATCTCTACTGAAAAGAGGGGAAAAAAAATAACTATCCAGGCATGTGGCAAGCACCTGTCATCAGTGCCAGCTACTTGGGAAGCTGAGATAAGAGGATTGCTTAAGCCCAAGAAATGGAGGTTGCTGTGAGCTATGATGCCACGTAGTCTACCTAAGGTATCTGAATGGGTCTCCTTTTCAAAGCAAAAACTTGTTAAAAATTAATTTATTTTATTTTTGTAGATATGAGGGGTGTGTCTCACTATGAGGCTAGTCTCAAACTTCTGGCCTAAAGCAGTCCTCCCGCTTCAGTATCCCAAAGCACTGGGATTACAGGCGTGAGCCACCATGCCTAGCCAAGAGAAGCTTTCTTCATTCAACCAACCCTTCCGAATGGATGCCAGTCCCAACTGCTTGACTTTGTCATTACATCCTTTTCATTTTGTATAGCACATAGTATTATCTACAGTTCTGTATTTACACATTTGCTTGTGAGAAAGGCAAAAAGAAGTCCTGATATTTGGAAGCAGACCTGATTCACCCATATTTTGCTGTGTATAATACACTTCTGTGTATAATGTGCACCCACATTTTGAGCCCAAATTTTCAAGAAAATGACCCTTGAGAAAGTAGCCAGTTCTTAGCTGGGAGAGACACATCTGGGGAGGGATAATGCTCCTTTAGTAAATGTGCAGATCACCCCACCCTCCCACAGCTACCCTTTCCAAAAAGGCTGCTCTTCCCTTTCTCCCAGGGGCCCTGCGCTTCCCACCACATTGGGCGTTGTGTCTGAAATGGCCATGTGTGTGGCTGGAAGGAGCTTCTGAGGATGCTTGGCCCACATGCAGCCAAGTCCCTGGTCCCCTCTGTGTGGCCAGGCCTCAAGCCTCAACTCTTGTCCCACACAGCCACAGCGTGCCTCCCCAGTCCCACCATGACCCCTCCCCTGATTGTGTACCCATGAGAGGCTGCTTGGTTAACTCCCACTAGATCCCAGATCCTCCCAGACTGGGACCCCATGCATCTGATGGGCCCAGGTGGGAGGGCATGGAGGCCCAAGTAAGAGGGCATGGCAGCCCTGTGAGGTACATTGGACTGCCCCACCTCCAAGCCATACTACCCAAGTATAACACACATCTTTATTTTCCATTTTCCCCTCAAAAATGCAGGCCAAAAAGTGTGCTTATACATGGCAAAATATGGTAGTCTCTCAGTTCTTGATGTTGGCACAAGGTATCCCAGCCCTCAAGGCTAAGTTTTGCTGTTTTCCTGTTGAACACAAACATTACAGAATATCAATATCGGACAAAGACATTCTGTGTCTGTGATGCATCAAGACCAAAACAAGACCACTCAGTAATCATGTCAGAACGCAGAGAAAACATTAACATTTTCCAAGCCGTGAAACACCAGACATACTCCCTGCAGCTAGCATGAGTGACTGCCACTCCTTTGCCAAGTGGAGTTTCCTTGGCCTCCCTCTAGTCAGCTCTCCTGATGAGTAAAACACATAAAGACTATCACGGAATCATAGATTTTTCCCTCATTTCCTGAAAGCACCTAATCCAGATTGGACCTTTGCTTCCTTGGACCCCACCCAGAATTCCCCAAAGCCCGAACTTCTTAATCCCTTTCTAATCCCTTGTAATTGAGGAGTTCCCTGGTTCCCTATTGTGTTCTCCTTCACAGCAATGAGCAGAAATCCAACTTGTTCAACTACTCGTGTGTTCCTGGTACATTATTCACCAATATATTCCCTGGGCCTTGCACAGTACCTGGCACTTAGAAGGTGATTAGTAAAAATCTTGGATAAATAAATAAGTAAGAAAGAGGATAATTAATTACTTAATTTCCACCTTCTTGGGCTAAAGTGGGAGAGCCCTCTAGATGGATGGCTGACCTTTCCAAGAGATAATGCTCTGCCTTGCTGTGTGACTTCAAAGCTATCAGCTTTCATTAAACTCCTAAACTCTTGGTGCTTTCTTCTCTGACAGTCTCTCCTACTAGACAGAGGCGTTTTCAGTTCTTCTGAGCATATTTAAACTGAATTTGTTCACGATCTTGGTTTACCAAGTCCTGAGTTTTCAGCACTTGATGTTCTCTGGATTATAATCGGCAAAGTTGAACATTCACCTGTGGGTCTATCCACAGTGTGGTCCCCTGGTATACACCTTCTAAGCAAGAATTTCTTTGGCTCCTGAATCAAGGACCAGAGAATTAAACAAACAAACAAACACCAAAAACAAAAAAGGATTTATTTGGCAACTAGCCCTGAATTCCTCATTCACCCCATCTGGCTTCTAACATAACACTTCATCTCTAAACTGAAGTTCACTGATAAGCTTTCATAATTTTTAATTATTTTTTTCTGATTGTAACAGTAACACACACTTGTTACTAGGCATTTAGAAAACACAGAATGATGCAAGGAAGAAAAACTGAAATTAGTCATAATCCCATCATCAAAGTCTTGATTTAACGCCAGTTGGACACATTAATATTAATGTAAATTACTAAATATTTGCTTTGTTTCTTATGTTCTATATGTAATAATACATAGCACATTGTAAGCATCATCTTCATCATTAATTAACATTCTTTTTTGGGGGGAAAGAGTCTCACTCTGTTGCCCCGGGTATAGTGCCATGGCATCAAAGCTCACAGCAAATTCAGACTCCTAGGCTCAAGTGATCCTCCTGCCTCAGCTGCTGGAGTAGTTGAGACTACAGACACATGCATGATGCCTGGTGAATTTTTCTGTTTTTGGTAGAGACAGGGTCTCACTTTTGCTCAGGCTGTTCTTGAACTCCTGAGCTCAAGCAATCCTCTTGCCTTGGCCTCCCAAAGTGCTAGATTACAGGTATGAGCCACTGAGCCTCGCCTAAATCACCATATTTAACTTTCCTTCTTTCATTAGGAGGACATTATGTGCTGAGAACTCAAAGCCAGCATAATCCTTCAGGGGGTGGATATACAGTCCTAACTTTATGTAACTTCTATCCTAATACTGAATGTTTAGATTACTTCTAATTTTTCCTTTTCTTTCTTTCTTTTTTTTTTTTTTTTTTGAGACAGAGCCTCAAGCTGTTGCCCTGGGTAGAGTGCTGTGGCATCACAGCTCACAGCAACCTCCAACCCCTGGGCTCAAGTGATTCTCCTGCCTCCACCTCCCAAGTAGCTGGGACTACAGGCTCCCACCACAACGCCTAGCTATTTTTTGGTTGCAGCCGTCATTGTTGTTTGGTGGGCCCGGGCTGGATTCAAATGCACCAGTTCAGGTGTATGTGGCTGGTGCCTTAGCCACTTGAGCCACAGGCGCCGAGCCACTTCTAATAAATACTTTGATAAACAACTTTATACATGAATCTTTGTTAACATTTTTCAAAAAGGTTTCCTAGAAATAACATAATTACTAGTTTAATATGTATGAATGTCTTAATACTCTCAACAGATGCTACAAAATTGCTTTAAAGGTTCATTTTATTTACATTACTTGCTGAAAATTCACTGGTTTTCCAACTTTCATCAACACTGAATACTTAAATTTTAAAACGAATCTTATTTGGAATCTTATCTTTGTATTTTTGATTGCCAATGAAGTGAACTAATATCTTTTGTAACAACCTACATGGAACTGGAGACCCTTCTTCCATAATGCAAGAATAGAAAAAAACACCACACATACTCATTAGTAAACTGGAACTAATCAATCAACACCCATGTGCACATGTGTCAGTAAAACTCAATGGAAGTAAAGCAGGTGGATGGGGCTGCAGGGGAGAAGTAAACTCATACCTAATGGATACAATGCACACTTATCCAGGTGATGGCCACACTTACAACTTTGACTCAAACTGTACAATAACTGAAACATTTCTACCCCTGTAATATTCTAAAATTAAAAGAGAAAAATTATGCTTTCCCCACCCTATATTTTAAAACATAATGAAATAAAACTTAATACCTTACAAATAATATGACAGTAGTTTTCTCGCATAAATTCTTTAATATAAGACCTCCATAAATATGAACCAAAAATGGGACAAAGTCTGATGTTGAGAAATTATATATATATATATATTTTTTTTTTTTTTTTGAGACAGAGCCTCGAGCTGTCCCCCCAGCTAGAGTGCTATGGCATCACAGCTCACAGCAACCTCCAACTCCTGGGCTCAAGCAAGTCTCCTGCCTCTGCCTCCCAAGTAGCTGGGACCAAAGGCGCCCATCACAACACCCTATTTTTTGGTTGCAGCCTTCATTGCTGTTTGGCAGGCCCGGGCTGGATTTGAACCCTCCACCTTAGGTGTATGTGGCTGGCACCTTAGCCACTTGAGCCACAGGCACCTACCCGATTTTTTTTTAAATTTGCAGATTGCCTTTATTTTTTTTTTTTTATTAAATGATAGCTGTGTCCATTAATGCAATCATGGGGTACAGCGTGGTATTTTCATATACAATTTGAAATATTTTTATCAAACTGGTTAACATAGCCTTTATGTCATTTTCTTAGTTACTGTGTTAAGACATTTATATTCACTTTTAGAAAGATTCACTTGTACCCTCATAAGATAAACCATAGAGGTGATCCCTCCAATCACCTTCCCTCCACCTATCTGTCCCCTCCCTTTCTCTCCCCTTTCCCCTTCCATATTCTTAAATGGATCAATAAACTGTGGTATATGTACACCATGGAATACTATGCAGCCATAAAGAAAGATGGAGACTTTCCCTCCTTCATGTTTACGTGGATGGAGCTGGAAAATGTTCTTCTTAGCAAAGTATCACAAGAATGGAACAAAGGTATCCAATGTACACAGCCCTATTATGAAACTAATTTATAGCTTTCTTATGAAAGCTATAACCTAATTATGGCCTAAGCATATGGAGAGATAATATTTTAATCAACACTGTGACGAAAGAAAAGCCAAGACATGCAGTAGACATATTTCAAGCCACATTAATTCCAGAACTATTGGGTGGGGAAGGAACTACCAGATCATAATGCCAAGGGATCAGGCTTCAGGAAAACATTTCTATAAATTTTGCATATTTATTATGTGCTACTGGGTTGAGCCATGAGATTAGAGCCAAAAGGGAAGAGAAGGAAGTGTATTCCAGACAGAAGTACTTCTCTGCCAAAGGTTCGAAAGTGTCCAGATGTTTCCCTGGTGGCATTTTGCAATTCTCCATATGTTGCATTTTTCCCATAACAAAGATCTTAGCCTGCAGCCAAATCTATTTTGCCCCCTTGAAATTCTCTGAACAGAATTTTACAGATTCCCTGGATTGTGATCCCTATTTGTAACCCCTCTGAAATTCTCCTTGAATAAATCACTTGATCTGAGTGTGTGAAATATGCTCTGAGCTCTAAATAGCTCCAATTATACTACAGTCTATTCAGGTTAATTCGATCCAACAACATTTATTGAGACTCCATCATGAATAAAATGGGGAATAAAAAGAGATCCAGAGCCGAGCACAGTGGCTCATGCCTATAATCCTAGATTATAGGATGAGGCAGATGGATCACTTGAACTCAGGAGTTCAAGACCAGCCTGAGCAAGAGCAAGACCCCATCTCTACTAAAAATAGAAAAACTAGCTGGGTGTAGTGCTGGGGGCCTGTAGTCCCAGCTACTCAGGAGGCTGAGGCAAGAGGATCACTTGAGCCCAAGAGTTTGAGGCTGCTGTGGGCTATGTTGCCACCCCACTCTATCTAGGGCACAGAGTGATACTCCATCTCAAAAAAAAAAAAAAAGAGATTTAGTTAAAAAAAAAAAAAGAGGTTTAGTAAAAGTAGCAGATACATCAACACACAACCACAATAAACTGTGTCTGTGTGATGTGGCTGTGTGGATGTACATAAAGCACTACAGAATGGATTACTCAATTTTCTTCAATTGGGACAAGGAAGAAAATCTCTCATATCTCTTCTCCTTTTGTTAAGTAGGTGGATTAGGGTTTTTCAGAAAGGAGAGAAGAAAATAAGAATGGAGTGACAACTGAGAAATTTAGTTCAGTGTCTTTCCCATTCCTAGAAACCTATCCCTCCCAAGAATTTAATTCCTAGATAGACTTCCTATAATGATCTGGAATTTAGGTACGTAGTTAAAGCTTTGGGACAATAGCCAGGGATTTATTGGGCAACGTGAATGGCCCACAGGAGTAGCCAGCTATATAGAAAACTGGATCAGATATTATAAGAGGTAAATACATGTGGGTGGATTTCTAACAGAATGGATCTTTACAGTTTACAAAGTCCTCCTTCCTCTCTATATTATCTCCTTTGTCCTTATAACAATTCAGTAAATGAGGAATTATTATTCTTCCACTTTACAGATAATAAAATTGAAGACTATACAGGTCAAGTGACTTACTAAAGACCACCTAGAAAGTGGCAAAGCCAAGAGAAAAAAAATGGCTCGGAGCCTGTGGCTCAAGTGGCTAAGGCGCCAGCCACATACACCTAAGGTGGTGGGTTTGAATCTAGCCCAGACCCACCAAAACAACAATGATGGCTGCAACAACAACAACAACAAAAAAAATAGCCAGGCGTTGTGGCAGGTGCCTGTGGTCCCAGCTACTTGGGAGGTGGAGGCAGGAGACTCGCTTGAGCCCAGGAGTTGGAGGTTGCTATGGGCTGTGTTGCCACAGCACTCTACCCAGGGGGACAGCTTGAGGCTCTGTCTCAAAAAAAAAAAAAAAGAAAAGAAAGAAAGTGGCAAAGCCAGGCATAAAACCTAAGTTGTCTGACTGCCATGTCCCATGTCCTTTCCAGACCAAGAAAGCTGAAATACACTATAAAACACGTTATTATCTATGCATCCACTGGCTCCTGTTTCTAGAATATGCTTGATATTTCCAAAGAGGTCCCCTTTAAACCTATGCTTAAAAACTAGACTTAAAAGGGAAGAGAGAGGGAGAGAATTTTGAGTTATAACATTGACTTAAGCAAAAGATGCAGGAAAAACATAATGTTCTGAAATATTTACCTGTCTTATAAAAGGAGAAGTAAAACTAAAAAAGAGATCTAGGCAAGATCAACACGGTAATATTATTATGTTATCATCCTGTTTTCAACAAGGTAGTGTTTACCATACTCCAGGTACTGTTCTAAGTGTTTTAGATGGGTTAACTCACTGAGTCCTTACCACACCCCAAGAGGCAGATACAATTATGCCTCCTATTTTGTAGATAAAGAAATCTAAAGCACAGAAAGGGCTAAGAAAGTTGCTCAAGATCACATGACCAGTAGGGAAACCATGATACAAACCCAGAGAGCTGGGCTCCCAGGGCCACTTAACCACTATGCTATATTGGCTCCTCTGGTGCCTGTGAAGCACCTTCCTAGAACAGCCCAACTTCCCTTTGACCTGGGTTACAGAGGTTCCTCCACAGGATGCTCCCCAAACACCTTACCCTCCCCATCAGAACACTCCTCACATTATATGTAGTCACTTGTTTGTCTATCTTTCTCTGTAACCTCCAAATTATGACCATGACTATCTCATTCCCCACTGTATCCCAAACACCTGGGTCAATGTCAGGATCACAGTAATTGCTCAATGCATACTTGTCAAACTAATTAAATGAATCTAAAAACACTTCTATAATATTTAGTATGTTCCAGGCACTGTTCAAACAAAGCACAAATACATTAACCAACTCTATGAGGTAGATACTATTTTATAGATAGAGAAACTGAGCCACAGAGAGGTTGAATAATCTGAACAATGTCATACGCTAGGGCTGTGTAGAAAAGTTAGGATTAAAAACCAGTCAGTCTGACTCCACTGTCTATGTTCTCAACTATTAAGCTGAATGAATGAATGAATGAACAAATGAATGACATGTATCTGTATGCATTAAAACTCACCATTCTGAGATTTCTGTTCTGTAGGCTTTTGCGGTCAGTTTTCCTAGTGGCCTCTTGATGGCTTCCTTGTTGGCTTGGGTTTGCTATTTCTCACTAGCCTCCCCCTGGAAAGATGATGAACGCTACAATTGCAGCTTGGCTGGGTGAATGGACCACATATTTCTGTAGCAGTTACTCTGCTTTTTATTTAGTCTTGACAAATATCTCAAGGTGGAAATAGTTGTCTAAATCTTTGGAGAAGAACTGAAGAACTGGATTCTCCTAGCATTTCTAGCTGTAGAAGCTCTAGAGTGCCAAATGGAAAAAGAAGGCTAAAAGAATTATTGTAATCCCAAACTTGCAGCATTATTTTGCTGAAATTCCTAAGATCCTAAGTAAACTGTGAAAAGTATTCAGACAGAAATTATATATATGTTTTAAAAATTCTTACACAGAAATTTCTCCTATAACCTTTCCTATTAGTTTATTATTTACTTGGTTTGTTCTATAAAAGCTCATCATGTGAAAATGAGATCCTGATTTCTTCAAAACTATTTTAACACCTTCTAGAATATTGGGAGAAAAAAAAAAACCCTGTATAGTTTGGAAGTATATTTGCCTGAATATATAAGATTTTTTTGTTTGGGGGCTTTTTAATTGCTAAGTATGGTATGTCAAGGACTTGGAATGAGAAAATGTCACTGGTAGAGCTCACTGGTTGGCATTATCAGGTTTATATTTTCTTCTACTTTATTATCATAAGAGGATCTGAAACCCGCTGGCAGCATATAGGAGGGACACTTCAATGTGTAGCACTGACCTTGGTGTCCCTATAGGTGCTTAATGAGTGAACAGCATAGAAGATACAGTTAGATATCCCACCCCTATGTTCTAGAAGGGCTTGTTGAAAATGCAGATCAGCCTCTCCACAGAGACTAAAGTAAAACCAAAGATTCTGTTTTTCCCAAAGTTTCTGTTGCAATCAAACCAAGAGGAGAAATCAGAAAATATTTAAACTATAAACCAAATCATCATTAAATGTAGTAATTTTTCAAGGTCTTTCAGATGAATCATAAATTATCATAGTTTCTTACGTTTTTGGATTCTCCAGGAGAATTAATTTACGGTATTTTATTTTGGCGCTATATTGAGCCAGCAGTAAAAGAATGTCTCTCTTATGCCACTTCTCCCAGCCAACAGATCAATCAACTATTACTAGTTTGTTGTGTGCCTTTCTGAAGATGTTCTTGGCACATACAAATGTCTTCACAAATAGTAATGTACTTTACATACACTTCTGTCCCCCTCCTTTTTCACTTACAAGGACATGTTGGTTATGGCTCTATGCCAGCATATATAAATCTATATCATCCTTTTATTTTTATTTATTTATTTTTTGAGACAGAGTCTTACTCTGTCGTCCAGGCCAGAGTGCTGTGGTATCAGCCTAGGTCACAGCAACCTCAAATTCCTGGACTTAAGACATCTTCCTGGCTCGTGCCTATGCACAGTGGTTATAGAGCCAGCCACACACACCGAAGCTGGTGGGTTTGAACCCAGCCCAGGCCTGCAAAACAACAATGACAACTACAACAAAAAAACAGCTGAGCATTGTGGCAAGTGCCTGTAGTCCCAGCTACTTGGGAGGCGGAGGCAAGAGAATGGCTTAAGCCCAAGTGTTTGAGGTTGCTGTGAGCTGTAATGTCAACAGCATTCTACCCAGGGCGACATAGTTAGACTCGTTCTCAAAAAAAAAAAAAAAAAAGACCTTTTCCTGCCAGACCCTCCTGGATAGCTGGAACTACAGGTGCTCATTGCAACACATGGATAATTTTTCTATTTTTGATAGAAATGAGGTCTTGTTCTTGCTCAGGCTGGTCCTGAACTCCTAAACTCAAGCAATCCTCCTGCCTTGGCCTCCCAGAGTGCTAGGATTATAGGTAAGTCCCTGCACCTGGCCCATATCATTCTGTTAAATTACTACATGGGATTCCATTATATGAACATGCCATAATTTCTTTAACCAGTATACTATCAATGAACATTTAGACCCTATTTTTTTCTACTATAAATATTATTGAAAAGAGTACACAAACATACAGACCACAAATACTTAGGGAGAAAATAATATTACACAGAAATAGAATTTTTGAAACCTTATTTGCAGTACTCGTGTTCAAAATTCTAAAAACTGTAGTAATATAGGAAAACAATGAAATGTCATAGAAATGAGAAGTTTGTAACATGCAAAAGAAAACAAAATGCTATTTTATGAGAAGGCTGGTTTAAAAGGTAAGTATTTAGGCCAGGCATGGTGGCTTGCACCTGTAATTCTAGCACTCCGTGAGGTTGAGGCAGGTGGATTGCTTGAGCTCACAGGTTCAAGATCAACCTGAGCAAGAGCAAGACCCTGTCTCTACTAAAAATAGAAAAATTGAAGCAAGAAGATTGCTTGAGCCTAAGAGTTGGAGGTTGCTGTGAGCTATGACACCATGGCACTCTACCCAAGGTGACAGCTTGAGACTCTGTCTCAAAAAAAAAGTTAGGTGTTTGGATATCAGAATGAAATGGTTGTAGAGAATTAACTTTAGCTATGTATACACCAATTTTTCCAGTGTAAAAAGGCCCTAAAGCTGGAAAAGGTATAGAATACAGGACAGCAAGTTTGAGAGGTTTAAGGCTGAGAGAAGAGTGTCAGTCATGAAAACACTGGTTCAAATAGCATTACAGAGAAATGTAGCAAAGAAATGTGAAGAACAAAGGCAAGGAGTTACAAATGAACTAAGGGCAAGTCAGGATGAAAAAGAAATAATATTCCAAGGGATGGTTATACAATGATGGACCTAAACAGCATTAGCATGAAACCCACAGAAACCCTTTTGTAAATATGATGTTTGCATCTCAGTATAGTCAACTGTGATCCTTCCACGGTTCATCAGCCAGAAGATTTGGGGGAAGTAGCCACCAGGGGAAGCTGGGAGCAATAAAAACCGGTAATCAATCAATCAACGTGACATTAAATTTTGCCTGTGCTTCTGAACAGCTCAAAGATAGGCCAAGCACAGGCATGACCTAGGCTCTGCAATTAGATGCTCTTTCTAGGACTCGGGGTGAAACAGCAAGTCAGATTGATGGGCGGCAGTGTGCAACAGACACAACAGTGCTGCCATTTGAGCCGTGAACAACAACGGTGAAGAATGTGATGCCAGCAATGTTTGTCCTGCTATTCAGACCTCTTCAAATGCCAGCCCTCTGGTTCCTGCCTGTTTTCCAAGCCTGGTTCTACATTTCCCAGCCAATTTGGTGAGTCATACAATATCCTTCTAACAAATATATTTACTACTTCTGTTAGCCAGAATCTATTGTTCTTTGTATTCAAGAACCTCGAGACAGTGAACATAAAGGTAAGTAAGCAACTTCAGCACAGTAAGCCTCTTATAGAAATAAGCACAAGGTTAAAGACCTTCAGAACTAGGGTCCTAAATGGGTTAATCTCTAACATGAGGCTGTTCACTTGGTCTCTTCATGGAAGGTCAGGGAAGTAAAAATACAGGGCAAAGATAAACAAAGGACTGGTCTCTGGGGATTAAATGACTCTCTTTCCTTCTAATGAGGCTATCAGGGCTGTCTCCAACAGATAAATATCTGAATGTTTTTCTCTCCAGCAAATAGAAGCTGTTTGGGTAAAAGAATGGGGATGGGCAGAGAGTCAAGAGGAAACTAACAAAAGTAGCCAGTGCAATGCCACCAAGTTCAAATCTAAGTCCAAATGGAGCCTGGTGGAGAGGGGGCAAGAAGTTTATAACTTGGAAATGGTCAACCACCACAAGCAGGCTAAGGAGTGATTCTCTGTGACACTAGCACAAAGGGAGGTGAGCCTTTGCTCTTCACTATTAGCAAAGGAATTCATTTGTTTTTCCCACTCCCATATCCTCCATGGTGCCTGATAAATTGTAGGTCCTCAATCAGTATTGAAGACACTTTTTGACAGTGAAGGTGGGCAGATACCACTAAGTGACCAAGGTGAGTTATCATCAATAATAGGATGAACTGAAATCATGCAGCGCATAGTAAGATACAATGAGAACCCAAAAAGTCACATCTGTGCTATTCTGGCCAAAGATGTATAATCTAAATCTAATTATAATAAAAGCAAATAGAGGGTCAGGCTACAAAGTAGAACTGGCCTATAGTCTTCAAAACTATCAAGGCCATGAAAGTAAAAAGGAGTTGGGGGAACTGTTCCTGACCGGGGGAGACCACAGAGATGTGAGAAGTCAAAGCCCTCACACAGGTCTCTCACCTGGATGCTTTTACCACAAAAAAACATTACTGGGACATTTGACAAAACCTGAGCGGAGCCTAAACATTAGAGGTCCTGTGTTTGGAATCCCTAAGACCACCCCCATGTTTAGAGATTTTCTAGGACTCATGAGACTCAGCATGCAGTTGTCCTCACAGCTAAGAGTTCTTTTTTTTTTTTTTGAGATGGAGCCTCAAGCTATCCCCCTGGGTAGAGTGCCATAGCAACCTCCAACTCCTGGGCTCAAGCAAGTCTCCTGCCTCCGCCTCCCAAGTAGCTGGGACCACAGGCGCCCACCACAACGCCTGGCCATTTTTTGGTTGCAGCCATCATTGTTGTTTAGCGGGCCTGGGCTGGGGATTCGAACCCACCACCTGAGGTGTACGTGGCTGGCGCCTTAGCCGATTGAGCCACAGGCGCCGAGCCACAGCTAAGAGTTCTTACAGCAAAGGACTGAGGACGTGCAACCAGACCACATGGGAGCCAAGACCAATTGAGTCTGGAGGGATTGCACGCAGGCTTCCTTATGCTCACTCCCTCCCGTGAGAGGCTGCACAGCACTTTCTTCCGCCAGCAATAGGGTGACCAGATGTCCCGCTTTCCAACAATTTGTCCCTTGTCCCGCGGCGTTTTGAAAAAGTCCCATTTTTTGGAAAGAATGCATGAATGGGCGGGAGAACAAGAAGGGAATATACGGTTTTCGGCTGCCATTGGCTATTTCGCCAGAATATGAGTTTTATATTATTTTTGTTAATTTTATAATGTTAAACTGTAATAATAAATAATTGCTGAGAAGTGATTATGGAGAACTGCTTATCAAAATTTGCATTGTTGTCAGGCCCTGCCCTGCCCCATCCCCCACCCCATCCCCCGCCCTGCCCCCAGCCCTGTTGTCCCGCCTTACCGATATTAAAATCTGGTCACCCTACCCAGCAACAAAAATGCAGCAACATGTGTGTGATGTCCACAGAAGCTCATTAGAGACTCAGCACCCAAAGTTTTCACTGGGGCTGGTCACATAGGCAGCCTCTGCCTAGTATGCACCAAAATTCCAGAATCCAAGAAGGCAAACAAATGTTTAGGGTAAGCCACAGTTTGCGTGCTCCAGGCATAGTGAAGCATCCCCCTCAGTTAGGGAATGATGGGAACACTCTGGGTACCAAACTCCCAGATGGCAGCCAAGGGCCAATCTTGCAAGCAGGCCTTTCTAAAGAAAGCTGTCTCAGGTTTTCTATGTTAACCCACTCCCAGCCACAGTGCCTTTATAACAAAATTATCATCAGTAGGACCCCATGAAGCAGGGTGAGACCAACTTGCAATATGGCTTCCACTATGCCCCCCAGGATTGTGGATTTAGCCAGTTATAGCTGATCCTACTGACCAGCCTACCCAAGGCCTCACCATAGGCATAGCACAAATCTGGGGAGTAAGCTGACCTAAACGTCTTCCAAGCCTTATGCAGTGACCTGGTAAGTCAGGGGACAACACACATAAGTACAATCCCAGAGGGCACGGGTGATACCCCTGGAGACAGATAGATTATAGTTGTCAGGTCACCCCAAGCAGCACATACATTAGTCTGACTATCCAAGTTCAGGGTCCCCAACGTGGCCTTCCACCTTGGACCATCCAGCTCTAGACCTGTCAGACCAATACAACTAGTTCAGCTCAGGACTTACTTTCAGAGGGAACGCCTGGGGCAGTCAGTTCCACATGGTTGTGCTTGTCCCTGACAAGAGTTCCTCTTTCTAAGGAATGTGGATAATTCCCCAGGTGTCCTGATGGGCCATGCAGGGCCGCCTCCTGCTGGCTGCTCCTCAGCATCATCAGGTGTGATCAGTTGGGGAGCAGGTGTCAAATGTAGGCTCATGGTCAATTTGAATTCACAGTGGTCCAGCAGCTTGGAAAGGTCAGTCAGAGCATTTCTCTCACTGTTTTCCTTAGAGAGGAGGGGAAGCGTCCAGGAGTGCACCTCTGGCGTGTCTGGCTGCTTCCTCGGTGATGTGTGGCAGCCTGTCCCTCTTCTCTGTTTGCCACGTGCAGTCAGCCACATCCCCCATATCCATATCTGTGGGTCTCCCCTCAGCGGAGTAGACTCCCCTGAAAGCAGCAGTAGCAGGTAGATCTGATAGAAGAAGCTTCTTCCAGTACTTTCCAAAACCTGAAGTCAGGGCCTGGCAGGACTCTTGACCAAACCCAGGAGTTCCCAGTATGTCAGAGAGATAGAAGCTCTTTGTTAATGAGGGGGCCTGGTAATGAGGGGGCCTGGCCAATGATCCCAAGTTCTGGAATGCTTGGTCCAGCTGCCTTGCAAGAAGGGTAGCCTTTGACTAGGACAGACGGACTTGAGCAGTCACACTGGAGCTGGTCACGCAGGCTTCATAGTCACCAGCCCAGAAGCATATCTCCTCACGCCAGTGTACGAAAGACACGTGGTGGACACCCATCTTGATGTCACAAAACACACGATGACCCAAAGGCATCTACTGTCCCACTGCTGGTGGGGATGGGGCACAGCAGAGAATGTATCTAGAATGGTCTGCTTAGCATCTAGGTTGGACAAGGAGTCAATATACACAGGTGCTTCCTTCTCAGGCTCTCTGCCACTTGGAGACACACTCTCAATCTTACCACTATCCAGCAGTTCCGGTCACAGGTCCAAGAACTCCTTCTTGAGACATCACCCTGACTGTCACAGTTCCAGATGTGATTGTGTCTGATGGGTCTCACAAGCAGAAGCAGCCCAGAGAATAGAGCCTGCTGTCATGGGCGTGGGGCACACAGCTGCAGACTAGCAACGACAGGGCACAGCCCATGGTCCTGTGACTCAGGCCAGGATCAAAAGCCACAGGGCCTGCCTATCCATCAAGGAGCGCTTAGCCCTGCACACATGGTGGTAGCTCCAGAGCAGCACCTGTGGGGGCATGTAGCTCAGCTCACCAGAAACAGCACCGGTGGCAGCTGGCTCAGCCCAGCAAGTCCCTGGGTTCTGGCTCTGGCACGGGGACCCAGGTGGCCTGGCCCCTGATGATTGAGGTACCCATGGAGGTTGAGGTGCCCATCCTCCTGCCAGGACTGGCTGTGGAAAAGACTCAATCAGTAGTGTTGAATGAATGAAAGAACTGTTATGGATTGGACGCCCCCATCAAAAGGCCTGTGCCTTATATTAGGGCCCCTCCTTGAGGAGGACCAGAAGGATATCTGGGTATCTGGGGTTCGGGTTCAGATCTGTCTAACTCTAAAGCCTATATTCATTCTTTTTCTTCTTCATTTTTTTTTTTTTTTGAGACAAGGTCTTCCTCTCTGACCTGGATGTTATCATAGCTTGTTACAACCTCAGACTGCTGTGCTTAAGTGATCCTCCTGCCTCACCTCAGAGTGGCTGGAACTACAGGCCCAATCCACCACGGCTGGCTAACTTTTAAAATTTCTTGTGTACAGACAGGGGTCTTGCTATGTTACTCAGGTTAGTCTCGAACTCCTGGGCTCAAGCAATCTTTCCTTCTCGTCCTCTTGAAGTGCTGGGATTATAGGTGTGAGTCACCATGTCCAGCCTGAGGTCAATATATTTTTTTTTTAGAATTTTTAAAAATACAATTCAAATCAGCATGTCTGCTTCATTTCAGCTCCTTCACTGCCAAATCAGGGGGCAGGCAGAGACTGCTTCAGTTTCTAAGCCTTCTCTTTGTCAGTGAGGATCATGGTATAAAGGCTGAAGTACACAGTCTTTTCTCTTTTTTTGAAGTCCATATTCTTAATTATCAGGCTATATTGTCTATGTCCTTAACCCAGCAGCAGGAAGTGCTTAGGCTTCTGCTGCCTGCCAAGCCATGTGAAGTGGCCCGTGACAGCTGCTGTGCTCAGCCCTGATTGCCACCTCCTCTCTCGCTAAGCATAATTGTGGTAGATATGCTGAATTTTTCAAGGTTCCAAAGCTCCGCTAAATTCCAGGCAAAATGTGCTTTTGGATGTCATGCTTTATGAGTTAGTATTAAAGGCATGATGCTCGTATACCAATGTTGTACAGAGATTTGAGGGAAATCGGGCTTTCAGTGTTGACTCATAGCTCATATGAGTTTAGGAAGGGGGCTGAACTGGGACACAAAACTGAGTAACAAACTGACTCAGTATCATCTCCTGCCTCTCCCATGACTGAGGCTTTGTTACAGTCTTGGATGCCAGGTGTTTGCCTGGAGATTCACCTCTCTCAGGGGATTTTTTGGGATCTTCTATAGGTAGACTCCTAGTGGCTCAGATTTGTATGAATTCCATCATTGCACAAATGAGAGTCTCCCTGAGGTGCTTCTTGGATAAAGTTAGCAATTTCAAGCATATATAATAAATTCTTTCTATTAGGTGATTAACTATGGAATGTCCAACTTCTTTAAGTATTAAGTCTGACAGTTGGTATCTCTTGACATTCTACTTTGACAATTCTTGTTTTGTTTTATTGTGAAGATACTTCCTCATTCTTTCAAGTGCACATTTTGGGCCGAGCATGGTGGTTCACGCCTATAATCTTAGCACTTTGAGAGTTCAAGGAGAAGATCGCTTGAGGTCAGGAGTTTGAGACTAGCCTGAGCAAAGCTATGCTAAAAATAGAAAAAGTAGCCAGGTATGGTGGTGTGCACCTGTAGTCCCAGCTACTTGGAGGCTGAGACAGGGGGATCACTTGAGCCAAGGAGTGTCGGGCTGCTGTGAGCTAGGCTGAGGCTCTAACTCTAGGCTGGGCAACAGAGCAAGACTCTGCCTCAGAAACCCAAACAAAATTAAAAAAAAAGCATGTTGTGGCTTGTGATTTTCTTTTCTTTTCTTTTCTTTTCTTTTCTTTTCTTTTTTTTCTTTCTTTCTTTCTTTCTTTCTTTTCTGACAGAGGCTCACTCTCTTGCCCTGGGTGCAGTACTGTGGCATCATGGCTCACAGGTACCTTAAACTCTTGAGCTCAAGCAATCCCCTTGCCTCAGCCTCCCAAGTACCTGAGACAACAGGTGCCTGTAACAATACATGGGTATTTTTAGTAGAGACAGCTCTCGTGCTAGCTCGCTCTGGCTCAGGATTATGTCAAACTCCTAAGCTCAAGCAATACACCCACCTTAGCCTCCTGAAGTGCTAGGATTACATGTATGACCCACTGCATCCACTATCTTAATCTTTAAGGGCTTTTTTCTCTATCAACATCTTTGAAAAGATGGTTCAGAACAAAGCTATTTGTGACTCTCATGAAAGGTCTGCTTATAAGGTTGGCCTTTAGGTATCATCTGAAAAGATGAATGGTGAACAGTTTCTTATGCTAATATAAAACGTTCCTTAAATTATAAGAGCAGCTAGCTGTGCCAGTATCATTTGCATAAGCTGAACATCTGCTTTCTTTCTGGGATTTTGGAATTTTGGTATGTGCTAGGCAGAGGGTGCCATCTGACCAGTCCCAATAAACTCTCTGGGCAATGAATCTCTAATAACCTTGCCTGGTGGACTGTCACACTTCACATACTTTGTCATAAGTAGTCTCTGGAATAAAAGTGGGTACTGTGTGACCCCCTTGGGATAGGATTGTTGAAATGTATCAATGATTTTCTCTGGTTTTACTCTAAGTTCTTTTCCCTTTGCATCCTTTCACTGAAATAAACTATAGCTGTGAATAAACTTAGATGCTCAGTCTTATGATTCCTCCTAACAAATTACTGAATATGGTGGGGGTGTCTTGGTGATTCTAGCATAATCAGAAATGCAGGAACACAAGAGGCCCATGGATAATTTTATTCCAACACATGAGAGCTAATGTTTTTAAGAATTTTGGTACTCATGCCTTGCCTAGGGTGCAACACAGCACTGATCCATAAGAAGATATTTGCAGCTCCTACCAAATTCCACTCCTGTGATGCCATATTCTAGGAAAAATAAGCATGGGCAAACTATCACCAAAATATGACTTTGGTAAAGTTTATCTTAAGTAGATCTGCATGAGACATCTCAGCTCTTCTCTGGTGTCCCAATACCTCATACTGTATCATTGCCATGTACTCTGTACACTGTAACTTCTCAGCTTCCCACAGATTGAGCTTTCCCTACCTATCTCTTATTATTAAAATGAATTCCATAAAAGGAAAATAGTATTCTATCATCAGAAATTATCTGGTTACTTGAAAAATAAATCTGAATTAATAAATTAATATAGTCTGAGAGGATCAGTTTTAACTGATCAGTTAGACTCAACAAAACAATATGGCTTGCATATCGTTTATGAGCCAAACATGGTTATGGATGAGATCAACAATGCTTTTGCAGTTACCAGATTAAGAAATAGCATCACACATTAAGAAAGTAGCATAACTTAGTAAAATAGATGCTTGACTGGAAGTTAGATGGGAGCTAAGTTCTAGCTCTTAATTTTTTGACTGACTTTGGGGAAAAAAGATTTGGACTTCAAATCACCAAGTTTCAAGTCACTTCTAAAAATTAGGAAATTGGGTTACAAAATTTCTAAAGTCCATTTCATACACAATATCCTATTCAATAGCAGAATTATTTTCTCACTCATTTTATTGTTTAATAATAACAGTGGTTTTAACAATAATATGTACCAATGATTCTGTATTTATTTTGTGTCAGGCACTTTTGCAAATAACATTTTTTTTTTTTTTGAGACAGAGTCTCAAGCTCTCCTCCTGGGTAGAGTGCTGTGGCATCACAGCTCATAGCAACCTCTAACGCCTGGGCTCAAGCAAGTCTCCTGCCTCTGCCTCCCAAGTAGCTGGGACCACAGGCACCTGCCACAACACCTGACTATTTTTTGGTTGCAGCCATCATTGTTGTTTGGTGGGTGCAGGCTAGATTCGAACCTGCCACCTTAGGTGTATGTGGCTGGTGCCTTAGCCATTTGAGCCACAGGCACCGAGCCAGCAAATACCATATTAATAGCACCAACAGTAGCAAATGTTCATTTAACACTTACTATGCATTGGGCACAGAATTTTGCACTTTATAGATACTGTGTTGCTAATTTTCCAAAATAAACCTTAAAATAACATTAATTTAATATAAAAATCAGAAAATCAACACCAAGAGTTAAACTAATTTGCTACAGTGGCATGGCCACTGAGTGGATATAATACAAAATGCAGTCTTCTTAGCCCAACTTCTCTGCACTGAGTAGCATAGATTGTACCTATTAGCAGGGTACCTCTTTCCTACCTGCAGGCAAAGGTAGTTTGATTCTAAAACATGCTGTCATCACTGCAGAACAGTACAGGGGATGTGCTGCCCATGGCTCCTGGGTTTGCCAGCATGACACAACTTACTCTTTACTGATAATGCATTCATTACTCCTTAATGCATTTCTACATTTTGACTGTATATTTAGTTGAATCCGCTGAATGGATGAATAGACAGGATAATTTGCCTATTTAATTCTATTTGTTTGGGGTACAAATAAAGTCAGATGAAGTATCACACGTATGGTATTTGTTGAAGCTGCCATAAAAAATAACCACAAATTGGATGGCTTAAAGACAAGAAAAGGGCTCGGCGCCTGTGGCTCAATCGGCTAAGGCGCCAGCCACGTACACCTAAGGTGGTGGGTTCGAATCCCCAGCCCGGGCCCGCCAAACAACAATGATGGCTGCAACCAAAAAATGGCCGGGTGTTGTGGCGGGCGCCTG
>CAUYQV010165374.1:0-63733 GCA_963574575.1 Galagoides demidoff | reverse complement strand
GGCAAGAGAATTGCTTAAGCCCAAGAGTTTGAGGTTGCTGTGAGCTGTGATGTCACAGCTCTCTACAGAGGGCAACATAGTGAGACACTGTCTCAAAAAAAAAAAATCCATCCTTTTTATGGAATGAACATCAGAGCTATTGTCATATGAGGTCTGACAATTAATTTTGAGAACTTGCCGCCATGCTCTTATGCTGGCAACACTGTACAAACCATTCAGTAAGGGTTCATCAGTCTGCTATCTCAGTGTCTCACGGCTGTGTTCTTGTTGACGTGTTGTGGTGTCTTTCTGAGGGGTGTTCACAATTATTGTTGGGAGTTTTGTGTACCCTAGGACAACAGCTCTGATGGCCATGCCACAGAAAGAGTTCCAAAATTGCTTTGAAGGGTGGACTAGGCCCGGCATTGGTGCATAGCTTCCCAAGGGGAGCACTTCAAAGGCAACTGTAGTGATATTCACTCTAGGATGAGTTTGTGAACTTAATTGTCAGGCTTCGTATAGCTGAACACAGTCTATATGTGAGGAGTGTGGGATGATATTTGTACAATTATAATTTTTCCCTCCGCTTGGTGTTATTCTCTTGCCTTCTGTGATTAAGGCAAAGAATCCACTCTCCAGCCATGGGCTCAGAACAGGCTATGTGGGCTCAGAAAACACCCTCTGGTTTTTATATACCTGGTCTCCAAGAGCCCATCTCTTAGGAGAACAGTGATGATTCCAGTTATAAGCCAGGCAGAAGGATTTCCCTTCTCAACTTCAAACAGTTTTTTCTGGTTCATGGGGAAGAAAGGAGGCAGTGGGCCCAGAAAGACAGGGGCTGAGAGCATCTAGGCAGAGCCAGGGAGCAGGAACAAGACCCCAGGCCCACAGTCAGCATCAGGTGTACGGGATGGAAGGCGGCCTTGCAACCCAGTGTGCCAAGAAAGCTGCAGCAAGTTCCTGTTCTCCCAGGGGTCACAACTAGCAAGGGAGCCACAGGCCTGCAGGGGCCCTCTGGACAGATGGCTGATAGTTTCTCTGTGACAGTCGGTGTGGAGCAGATCCCACCCCCTCCTGCTGCCTTGGCCTGCACGACACCCCTCAAACACCACAGCTCTCAGGGAAGAAGGGTGCTGCTAAAAGTCCTGAAATGAGGTTTTCTGTCATGCGAGTGCCATGAAGTCTGAAAGTAGACATTAAGTTGAATTTTAGAAAAATAAACGGTAGCTTGCACACCTGACGTGGTAGCCTGAAATTTAAATCCACCATATTGCCTTTAAAAAAAAAAACAAACCTGAAGCCACTTTCCTGCAGCAGCAGATGTACCTGCTCATTTAGAACCTCAGTAGTTAACATTTAAAGTGTCAGAGTCTGTGGACTCCAAAACAATCAAGGGAGATTTTCCCATCCCCTTATCTGACCCCTACGAAAGGTTTGAATCTTAGAAAAAGCCATCAGATAGAATCACTTGAGCTCTCCCTCTGGTGAAACCTCTCATAAAAGAGACTTAATGCTATCCATGGCAGAGATCTCAGATATCTAAAATTTACTGCCTTCCGAGGGAGACACTGCATCCTGGGGGCCTTATCTCAAAAGCGGGGCTGGTATCTAGAAAACACAGGAGGCTCAAAGCTTTTACCGTCTGTCCTCTCATGGATCCTCAAGTCAAAATTTCGTAATCCCAATGAGAAGGAAAGTAGATTTTTTTTTTTTTTGAAAGGAAAACAGCTTCAAACTGTAAGTGAAAGTTACCCTGCACATAGACTGCCTTTTCACTGTATTTCGTAATTTCCCTCAATTAAAACCCTGAGCTTTTTTTTTTTTTTTGACTCAAAATTAGTCTGATAAAAATCACTGCCTTTCCTCCCAAGTGGCTATAAGGTGGAGTAGTTGAGATAAGGCAATTGCCTGCTGGTTCTGTTCATAGCCTCATTTTCTTCTTACTCCCCGCATAACCTTGGCTTTCACAACTCTATGGCTTTGCTTACCCTGCTCTCTCCAAGAGGAGAGCCTTTGTCCTCACTTACTCTGAAATAAACTTCTCTTCCTCAGCAAGACCCTTTTCTGCTCCCCCCAGGAGTCCCTCGGTTTCCTTTGTTCCCATCTCATTTTAGGTAAGACTCTGTGGTAGGACCCGCAAAACCAGTGCTGTGGTCTGAATATGTGTTTCCCACCCCAAATCAGAGTTCAAATTCTAAGCCCTAAGGCAGAAGGTGGAGCCCTGGAGCTCTTGGGTCACAAGGGTAGGACCTCACCAATGAGATTGGTGCCCTTATGGAAGAGACCCCGGAGAGAGCCTTGTCCCTTCCACCATGACACAGCAAAAAGGTGTCATCGATGACCCAGAAAGAGGGTCCTCACCAGACAGAGTCTGCCTTGCTCTTGGACTTGATACCCTGAAGGACTGTGAGAAATCAATTTCTGTTGCGTATAACGTTCCCTTTATACGGTATTGTGTGACAACAGCCTGAGAACACTAAGACAGATAGGGACCACTCCCGCTGGGGGCCTTGTACCTCTGTCTCTGCTGCCTGGAATATTCTCATCCCAGAAAACCGCACAATTCATTTCTTTTTTTTTTTTTTCCACACAATTTATTTCTGCACCTTTTCCAGTCTTTTTGCAAACTTTACATTCTTTGAGAAGCCTTCTCCCTCCTACCAGCCCAAGTGTCCCTTTCCCCCTGAGCACATGGCATTATTGAGCATGCCGTGTACTTCCCTCATCTGATGTATTTATGTAGATTATTGCCTGTCTACTCTGGTGTAAGATGTTTGGCTATCTTATCCATTGTTTACCGTCTCTTATACCCAACACACAGTGAACACTCCATAAATATTTGTTGTTGTGAATGAATGAATGGGCGAGTGACTATTATGCTGTTGCCATTATGTGCTTATTCACTTATCTACATCCTACTCATCCTCTTCTATCTACATTCTAGAGAAAGGATCTATCGATTTTTTTACCCAGGGAAAAAGAAAAGGGCTGACCTGAATTCAGCATGCCTTTCCTTTTGTTTTTTATTTCAGGTTAATGTGAGGGTACAAACAACTAGGTTACAATCATGCCTTTCCTCCCATTGAGAAAGGACAGAGATTTCGCCCTAACCCATGACAAATTTTTATAACCCCATAAAATAACAGTACTTCCTGAACAATGGAGGCGGAGATGTTTCATTAGCAAGTAGAACAATATAAAGTATTCAAAAATTGTTCGGACCGTACGGTACTATTTGAATATTTTTTTTTTCAAGAAGACAATTCATGAAATACCCTGGCAAATATTTATGGAGTGCCGACTATTAATCAAGCATTGTGATAATCGCTAGGTTTCAAACAAAGTCAAATAATTTAAAATTCAGCTCCAAAGAGGCCTGAAACAATAGAAAAGGCTCAAGAGTTCTACTTGAATGTCTCTGTGAAAAATCTCTCTTTCCCTCTAGAAATTCCAGCCCTCTCCATTGGCGACAAGTGAGGAAAAATGAAACCATAAAGTGAAATTCAAAACTTTAATAAAAGAGTAGATTCTAAAATACAGTAGCAGAGAAAGCAGAAATAATAAATGAAACGGAATTAAACAAGAAGGCCATGCCACCTTGTGGGTACTGGGAGTATTTTACCATCCAGAGAAAGAGTAGCCAATTAGAGAAAGTGGGGAAAATTTTAGTACTTTTTCTGGTGCATAAAACACCAATATTTATTTTTTGATGTTGGAACTCCTGGAAGCATTTTCTTTTGTCAAAATACACTTTTAATCACTTTGAGAAAAGAAATACATTATCAGGCATGAGGCTGCTATGTTTGAAATAAAAATTACTTGCTTTGTAAATGGACTTGAAATGAAAAACGCAGTCCTGTACATTTTCCTTATTTATCTGCATGAAAGACATAGAAGGCAACTTTCTAGAACGCAGTTTAACGATAAATAAAATCAACAGCACATACAGGCTGACCATAAAGTTCATGTGCGATTTTAAAATAACTCTAAATTTTAAATTGCACATGAACTTTATGGAAGCCTGTATACTCTGACATCATGTCGTAAGAAATAATCAGAATTTTTAATGCCTGTGTAAACTTGTAGCAACCCATAGCTGGCAATTTACTTAAAGGAATTACATGAAGAGAAATACAATTCTTCAGAAACATTAGAAGTACTAGCCATGAAGCTGGAAAATATTTCTGTTGCTTACAGAGAAAACTATTCTTGTGTTAAAATGAGAATTTGGGGGTGGGGGGAACAACTATTTTTTGCAGGCTAGGCAACTATTAGAGCAACCTAAGGTTTTCTAGAAGGTAAAAAGTACCATTAATTTTTCTTATAAGAGTTTTTGTCCCTGACCTCAAATTAGAATCATAAACTTTATTACTGGAAAGTACCTTGAGTGAGACAAAGGGACCCGTGACTCATTCGCATGAATCCTTAGGCATCTTTTGTTATTCTTTATCTGAGAAATTTACCAAAAATCAACAAAGAAAATCTCTCTCGTTGACAAAATACAACAAATAATAAAAACAGAGGAAATAGTATAATTGAATAATAACTGGAAGTGGTCTGAGATGTCATTAACCCTAGAGTATTCAAGAGATATTTGTAATACTTTATCCTTAAGAGATGCTAAGATGCATCACTGGAAAAGAAGATTTTGGAAAACACTGAACTAAAGTTAAGCCACGTATTTAAGGAAGAGCCTTTGACAGCCTTCACTGTTCACGTGTGCTTTTAGAGGGCCTAGTATTTAACATTTCCCAATGTATTTTATCACATAATTCATTCTACTTTTGCAGGCAATTTCACAGGTCTTAAATACACACATTTTGGGAATTCTGATCTAAACCAATTTCTTATTTTATAAAGAAGTTTTGGACACCATATTGAGGTGGAGCTTGCCCCCCAAATACAAAATTAATTAACAGCATAGGCAGGACTAAGTTTCAGTTTTTCCTCATTCCTAAATTCAGAGGTTTATTATGCATGATGTCACACTGCATTCATTCTTTCCAAATTGTTATAATTCAAAGTCACTGCTCTGAAAAGTAATATGGGAAGGGAAAAAAGTTCACTAAAATCCTTTTATCACAATTTCATGTTGTGTTTTATACAACTATTGACCATCCCAGCCTCAGCCCCCCTCCTACTGACCCAACAGCCCCGCTCAGCCCCATTCCTAAAACTGAGACTTCCCAGATGACATCTTTGTGATTTCCTCAAAGTGAGACCACTAGCTAAGAATAGCAATACAAATTAGTTTGATTAACTATGGTGTTTCTGCTTCTCTTGGGTTCAAACCCAGATGGGTAGTCAAATTGGTTGGCTTTACAATGTTCATTTTGAGAAAGCATCTTTGCCTATAAATGAAGTGATTCAAATATTTAGAGAGAAATTTTCATGTTCACTCAGTGATGTGAAAAACCATGGCATTTACCAAAAATGGGCACTCATATATAGGCTCCAGCTCTGACTTTCAAGTGGAAGGGTGGGTAAGGGGGAGCTATGGAGCCATGGCCTGGGGAACAGAGACAGCACATTGTTCTCAGGGATATGGAGTGAAGCTGTGTTTGAGTTCAAGGATGCATTTACAGTTCCTTGGCCATGGGGGCTTTGGCCTGGAAACCCAAGGGTGGACTACAGGTGCCTCCAGAATGTCTTGGATGGGGGAAAAAGTAGCTCCTCAGTATTCAAGAACCCTGTTCTGGTATAGCCATGCTCAACTCTGCTTAATAAAACAAACTTTATTGCTTTAGAAGGCTAACAGACATCACTCTTTAACCAGCAAGGCATGCTGAACTTGATGAATTAATAAAGAGGCAATGATACAAAATCCTTGGAACTAGAACTATGACCTCAGTGTAAGCCCCAAGCATACCCATTTTCCCGATAGACTCCCATCCACTGAAGCCATTTGTCCCTCTGTGGCATCCTCGACATCTCTCTTGTTCCCTGTATGCTTTAACTAAAGGAACTCAAGATGATGTTGGCAACACTACCAGAGCTGTTTTTTTTTTTAAAGCAAACTAAAAATGAAATTTGAAAGTCTCATTTAAACAACTTGGGCCCCCAAACCCTGCTGTTGAGAAATAAAGTTATGGGTTTGTTTTATTTTAAAGTGTTCACAATTGTCATCTTAATAGAATACATGAACTAGACAATTGCTCAGTTTTCAAAGTACAGTTTTCAAGCTCCTGTCAACCCAACTTCTTATAAAAATAACGCGAAAACACGGAAAGGAGAAATACTGAATATTAAATCTCTCTGCAACCCACTGTCTGATTCTCTTAAGGTCTCTGCTGATATTTTTAGGCTTTGAGCACATATAAAATTTCATGGCTGTTTTAATATACATACAGGCTTGAAACAGATGAAAGCTTCCATCTGAATGATATAGATTCCCACTCCCACACGCAGTCCTCAGACAAAACACATGAAACTAAGTTTAACTACTCCAGAGAAAGAAAAAAAAAAAAAAGCTAATTCAATCCTGCCAGGATTTGAAGCTGAGATTCTAAGGATTTTAGGCTTTGCAAATCTGTTCTTTAGCTTTTTAACACACTACCCCTCTGTCAGGAGCTCTCACATGGAATCACATCCCGGGACTTGTCTGGTGTTTATATGGTGAGTCCTTCACTATTTAACATGGATGCAATCCTGGGAGTCACAGTAAACAACAGAATATTAAATAAGGGGACAGAGAAGCTTGTCCTCTGGTATGAGAAGGCAAGGCCCTTTAGGGAGGATTAATTTCGGTGCCTGGACTGGTGAGGAATCTGTACACCAACGAAAACCATGACCACGAAGAATAAGGACTTTCTATCAAGATGTGATCGAACCACATAGGAAAGAAGGAGACAGGCTTTTATAGAGGCCTAATTGTGTACTGTATATTGGATAAGGTTTTTTTAGACACTTTAATTTTATCCCAGTAGTTCTCCTAAGTTTGCTCATAAGTGAATTTTTTTTTATCCCCTCTTCTTTGCAGAGGGAAAAACTAAAGCTCAGGGGTTAAAAACTTTGCTTAAATTTACACAGTAACTAGGGGGTGCCAGAATAAGAGAAACTCAAAGCCGCTTAGTATTGGAAGACTAACACAGTTTACCCTAGCAATGAAAAATTCTCTATAATCAATGTAACTCTAGTGAACATGAAATCTACCTATTCAGCAACCAATGATGGCTTTACTTTTAGCCATTATCTAAATCTTGTGCAAATTTTTTCACTATTGGGAAGACACATCTGAATGGAACTGTGTATATATATTTGAGGTCTCAGGATGAAGAAAAAGGTATCGTCTCTTTTGATTAGTAAGATAAGGTCCTATCATGTTTCTATGTAGAAAAATAAAGCTGTCAGATGGACATCCCTGCCCTGCAGACCCAATTCACTAGGTCCAAGGCAAAATATCATGATTCCCCTTTTGCCATATAGTTCAATGACTATTTGCAATCTAAGAAACACAGTGAAATGAGTTGAGTCCAGGCCCATTGGCTAAAATACTATGGTCTTATCTTCCATATTAGGAAGAATGAAAGTTCCCGAGAATTATCACATGAGAACTTGCAGGAGAAATATCAGTATATATTTTCTTAACCTGTAATCTCAATATAATATTTGATCAACTGCTAAATGTATAGGTCACTGAAATGTGCCATCCAACTATCAAAAAAGAAACCAACATTCTCATTAATGTTTTCTAAGCTAGTTTTCCTGTGTTATTGTTTTTAGTTGGGCCTTAAAATCATGAAAAGGGGCGGCCTGAAACTGCAGGTATAGGGAAATAATTTTTCATGAGTCTATTACTTTGAAAGATAATTGTTGATTCTTGTTCTAGACCATCTTTTCAAGGAAGTTTGTATCACAAACAGCTTTTGAATATAGAGACAGCATCTCTCTCCAGACCTAGAGGCAAATTTGCCTACGGTTTTGGAAGCTGGAAGTAGTGTCTCCCTCTGGATCAAAGAGCAAATATACTTACTGATCATTATATAATATCTGAGGGCCCTCAGCTCAGACTTCCTCTCCTGTAACACAATCCACTTGTTTGCAACCACAATCCGACGTCCTTCACTTCACCCTGTATGTGTTAGAAGAGCTCAAGGAGCTGAACAAAATGTTGACACTATTTCTATTGCTGTGGATAATAAATTGTTCCTTGTCTCTGACCCGGTAGTCTTGTGTGTTCTACCAACACATATGAAACTGTAGCACACCAACTTCTCAGTTTGCACTGTAGGATAAAATCTCAGACTGTTCACAGTGCTTGAGAGTTTTACAGATGTGAATGGGATGCTGACAGAAATGCAGCTCTAAGGGAAGAGGAAGAATGGAGGCCTTGCAGGCCTATTAAAGGGACTTGAGAGGGAAACTCATACCAATCGGTCATGAATATTTTGGCCAAACTGTACGATGTACCAGGCAATAAATATTTCTCCTCTTTATTGTCTACTGATGAGGAAGCATTTGGAAGATGGTTGAAGGCTAAATATCAGAAAGTAGGTCCAAAAAAGCTGCCCAGTGCTTCTCTGGTTATTGCAAACACTTCCCCAGGCTGGGAGACTTCCTTTCCAACCTCTGTGTCAGCATCAAGTCCTCCACATGGTAACACATAATACCAAGATTCATCCTTGGATGTGTCCCCTTTCAGCCAAGAGCTGCAGAGACACAACCTGCATAAAAGGAGGGAAATCTCATAGGTAGAAAACAGGTATGTCGATAAAACCTGTCTGATGGGCTTTGGAGCTGAAGGCAGGCTTCATAATACTTGTTAAAGAAGAATGACAACCATCGTATAGCTCACCCTCTCCTATCATACCAATCTGAAATCTGTTGGGAGATGTCAGGAAAGGTCTTAGAGTTTTTGTAATAGGTCCTGAGAGAGATAAGGGGACTTTGGTCTTTTTATGGAGATTTCTCCCACATAAACTCCCAGGAAAAGCCATAGATAAGGTCTTGATGAGTACTTGGGTTCTTATTGTCCTGGCTGGATTTACAATGCTGTTGAAGGTAATCCCCTGGAGGGGAGAAACTGATCCAAGCAACTCTACTTAAATTCTTGACTCCCCTTTCCCTTGGGATGAACCTGGGGAAAAACTTAACATTTTTCTTGATAACAACCAGTAGGTTCCCTAGAGTAAGTGGGACCCTCAAAGAAGGTTGGTGCTGTGCAAGTCCAATCTGAATGATCCAGAGAGTGCAAACTCTGCAGCCCTGGCTGGAATGCCATATGCTTGTGGGTGCAGAGTCAAGGGGTCCCCAAAGCTGAACACGAAGGATGGAGAAATCCTGGAACTCGGGGAGGCTGAGGCAGATGGATAGCCTGAGCTCAGAGGTTTGAGACAAGACTAAGGAAGAACAAGGCCCTGTTTCTGCTAAAAATAGAAAAGAACTAGCTGGGCAACTAGTGGCAGGCACCTGTAGTTCCAGCTATTCAGGAGGCTGAGGCAAGAAGAGCTCTTAGATCCAGGAGTTTGAGGTTGCTGTAAGCTATGATGCCACAGCACTCTAGCCTGGGCAACAGAGTGAGATTCTGTCTTTAAAAACAAAACAAAACAAAAAACAGTGGAGCATGGTGGCTCATACCTGTAATCTTAGCAGTATGATGGGAGGGTGAAGCAGGTGGATCACTTGAGCTCAGGAGTTCAGGACCAGCCTAAGCAAGTATCTACTAAAGATAGAAAAAAGAAAAAAAAAACTAAATGTGTGTCATGGTGAGTGCCTATATTGTCCCAGTTACTCAAGAAGCTCAGGCAAGAGTATCTCTTGAGCCCAAGAGACTGAGGTCGCTGTGAGCTATGATGATGCCACTATACTCTACTCAGGGAAACAGACTCTGTCTCAAAAATAAATAAATGAAGGGTGGCGCCTGTGGCTCAAAGGGGTAGGGCACCAGCCCCATATGCAGGAGGTGGCAGGTTCAAACCCAGCCCCAGCCAAAAACTGCAAAAAAATAAAATAAAATAAATGAATGAATGAATGAATAAAAATAAATAAATAAAGAGAAGGTTGAAGTTGAAGTAATGATGTTCTTGCCACTTATTTTAGAGTTTTTAGTATTACAAAAACATGAGCAATTTGTTCGGCTGAGCCATGAGCTTAGTGTGAAAGCAAAGGTCTCTTTCTGGAGAGGGTATACAAACTGACTACTCTCTACAGAAGACTGGGGCCGGCTGTGTGCAGCTTCCTGTGCTGTAACACAACCCACTTCACGTTCAGGTGTCATCCGGCCCTCTTTGTCTTATCCTATGGGAATTTTAGCTCAATGAGGTGATGTACTGGCAACCGTTGCTGTGAGTAATCAACTGTCCTTTATCGTTGACCCAGGACTCCTGTGTCTTCCATGTGCACTCATAAGTCTGTGACAGGCCATCTTGTTAGCACGCAAGTGGGGCAAAATCTCAGATCCTTATAGTTCTTGACACAAGACAAATTTATGACCTTCTGTAAGGATTTAAATAGATGCATACTTTGTACCTGTGTTTTCTATTATTGTGGTTGTTTAGAAAACACCAGCTATAGAAAGCAATATTTTATGAAGGTAAGCAAAATGGCAAAGGGGAAATGACATTGAAATATAGCTTTTCTCTCAGAGGTAAGTTCTGTCCTACTGCCTGAGACCCAGCCACTGAGCTTCCCCTTTTGACATTTAAAAAATTGACTTGTAAACATGATGCCCCCAGGAACAGAATGCCGTAGGCCAGCTAGTGGTGATCACACTTCCAGGTAATCAAAACAATCAGCTCTCTCCACCTGATTGGAATCATCACTAAGAAAGAATAAGAAATCTGATGTCCTTATATAGCAGGGTTTTTCAACCTTTTTTTTTAATCTGCTGTCACACTTGAGCCTATAGTTAAATATCCATGGCATACTTAAATTATGTTGATTACAAAAAAAGAATTAAAAGAATATACATACCATGCTGTGAACATCTTCTGAAAATAATGTAATTAATGCTCTTTAAAATTTTTCATGGCACACTAGCAGAAAATCACTGTTATAGAGGGATAGGTGAGAAGATGAAGAAAAGAAGGGGGGAGAATGTAACACTGGGGTCATATTCAGCCTGCACTGTCCCACCTGGCTTTGGCAGCCAGAATGCATTATGATTGCAAGACCCTCCTGGAAGGAAATATCCAGAAAAGGCATAACAAAAGCGATAGTGGACAGTCACCAAAGACAAACTATTTCCATGTCCCTAGAGACCAGTCAGAGACCATAAAGTGTCTGGAAGATTCATCAAGACTGATTTGCTGTGTCTCAACTGGGTACTCTTTACCAGATTCTGAAGATGAGTTGGGTAGTAAATTTGGACAGTTCAAGTATCTTTTATCACCTCCAAGTCTACTTTTTAAGCATTGAATCCATAGGCCTAAATTTGAGAAAGGTAATGTAAACATTTGTTGCTTACATGTGAAAGACTGTTCTGAAGACCCCATGCTTTGACAAAGTTAAGACAACTCAACTTCACAAAATTCAGTCTATTATGCCAATTGCTGAATGAGCCACTTAACTTTTTTTTTCCTGTTGGGCAGAAATAGTATTACTTTGAGACTGTGAAAAATACCTCTAGAAAATACAGGTTTTGGATCTGTCATACAAATATTATTTTTCTATAACTGAGTAGCAACAGAAGTATATTTCAGATAATAAAAAAAGACAGTCTGTAAAATTATATTTTCAACCTATTAACTCCCCCCCCAGAGATTAAAAAACAATACTTTGCACAGAGTAGGCTTTAGTAAGTGGTTGATTCAAGTGGAATTCGGTTTGGTAGCGAGAAGGATCCGTTAGATTGAGTTCTATGTTCAAACTATCTCATAAGCACACATTTTTCTTTTAATGTTTTGCTCTAGCAAAATAAAACAACATAAAATGTCCTTAATCAATGACTTCTTTGAACCTACAGGTGGGATTTTCTCATCCTAGGATCCCTTAACACTGTTTTGGATTCTGTACCTTTCCTCAATATTTCTGGAATATAAAATGTAAATATTTGTTTTAAGGTAAGAGTTAGCATGTATCAGTCCATATTTTAGTGCTTTTCTGTCAATTTTGGTGAAATGGCCTAATTTATGCACCAAAATTGGGAGGAGAGTGGGCTGGTAGCCAACATGGTCGCGAGTATTTTTTTTAGTTTCATGACCTTGTCATTGGTCCTATGTGTCTGGAAACCCGTGGCTTGGCCATTCACAATGCACAGCAGCACCATTCCCTATGAGAGGGAAAAACAGAAATACTAGCCTGAGTGATTGTGTGTGAGAGAGAGAGACAAAGAGAGACAGGGAGATTGAGAATCCAAGGTTAAGGACTACAGAAGGGATGTTCTGGTCGGGGAACCCAGTGAAGGTCTAGATCTTGTACTTTACCTTCTTATGCACTGTGGTCCTCAGTGACGACGTCTCATCAAAGGTTCATGGTTCCACTGTTTTATCTTCAGATGATCCACTACAAACCCACAGACAAACACATATACACACAGGGTATACATATAAATATAAATTGGTCTCAAGAATTACTTTGCTGCTACAATAGAAATTGAATGGGAGGGGCTTTTCTGTTGTCCACAGTTGTAGCTATGGTTTAAAATGCTGAGTAAAAGTGTAAAGTGCCCAGTACATCAGTAGCTGCCAATGAGCTCTTAACAATTGGAGCTGGGGCTCAGTGCCTGTAGCACAGTGGTTACAGCACCAGCCACATATACCCAAGCTGACAGGTTTGAGCCTAGCCCAGGCCAGCTAAACAACAACAACAACTCCAACCCCAAAATAGTTCAGCACTGTGGCAGGCACCTTTAGTTCCAGCTACTTGGGAGGCTGAGGCAAGAGAATCGCCTAAGCCCAAGAGTTTGAGGTTGCTGTGAGCAGTGATTCCACAGCACTCTACTGAGGGCGACATAGTGAGACTCTGTCTCAAAAACAAAAACCAATTGGAGTTGGCTGTAACAGAAAAGACATGGGTGGCCCTATTACCAACAACTGCCACCACAACCCCTCCCGTGTCGTCAATATAAAGGGCAGCCGACCTCATAGAGAGTGTCCTGGTGAACTCATTTTCTTCCCTTCCTGCTCCCTCCTTACTGTGTACAAACTGAAGGAGCTAAACTTGGGAGATGGTGAGGAAGAGGGTATCCACACCTCGCCTACTTCTCCGCGTCAAACTCCTTCATTCATAAATTTGAGGCTATCATGAGGAAGGGAAAGAGTTTTGAACTGGGTATGAGAATGAAATTTTAAACAGGTCTGGAGCAACTCTAAACTACTAATGATTGGTAAGTTACACTCTATGCCCAAGGTGCTCCTAGGGATGGGAAAGGAAAAATTGCTACAGTACAGGAAAAGTCAAGTTTTGATGAAAGAAAACTGTTCTATATTTATACCACAGGGAGTTTAGACTCTTCAATTAACTAATGTTTCACACAAATCAAAAAACATGCTCAATTTTGTGCAAAGCCACAAATCATCACTGCATATTAACGAAAGACAAAATGGAGCCCCAGGGTATCTGAGAAGCATGGCCGTTGTGAGCACATTTCTCTGCCTGGGACCATTGAAGCATTTTCCTAAACATTTTCTGCTATTTTGGGGGATGATACTAAGAGTTTCAGTGTTTTCAACTGAAACACATACATTTGTATGTGACAGTGCATGGGGGGATTGCAGGAAAGAGAGAATTTACATGCATGGAGAGCCTACTGTTTACCAGCTTAGATTGCACATGTAATCTATGTATCAGATTACCCTAAATATGTAATCCAATTTATTCTTCCAAAGGTAATAGGTGATAAATGAGATAGATAGGATAGATAAAGTCAGTTATTAGAATCAAATAATAGTAAGTTGCAACTAATATAGCCCACTATGGTGAGTTTAATGTTTGTTTTTTTTAATAGAACTTGCAAATGTATTTATTTTTTTATTGTTGGGGAATCATTGAGGGTACAAAGAACCAGTTTATATTGATGACTTTAATGTTTCAAAGCAAGGATATTTATTTTTTTAAAATATGACAGTTTTGAGTATTTAAGAATTTCCCACTTTTTTTTCTTTTCTTTTTTTTTTTGGAGACAAAGTCTCACTATGTTGCCCTCAGTCGAGTGCTGTGGCATCACAGCTCACAGCAACCTCAAATTCTTGGGCTCAAGTGATTCTCTTCCCTCAGCCTCCCCGGCAGCTGGGACTATAGACACCTGCCACAATGCCCAGCTATTTTTTGTTGTAGTTGTCATTGTTGTTTAGCAGGCCCAAGCTGGGTTTGAACCCGCCAGCCTCAGTGTATGTGGCTGGTGCCATAACCACTGAGCTATAGGCACCAAGCCAATTTCCCACTATTATAGCCATATAAACCAAAGGCATTGCCAGAATCACTTACAAAATCAAGTATAAAGGGTGGTGCCTGTGGCTCAAGGAATAGGGCGCTGGCCCCATATGCCAGAGGTGGCAGGTTCAAACCCAGCTCCTGCCAAAAAAAAAAGAAAAAAACAACAACAACAAAATCAAGTGTAAAATAGGCGTGGGAAAAGTATAAGTTTTATTTCTCTTTCTTGACTGTTCCTTCAACTAGAAAATGATGAGACTGGTACACATGCATCTGTAAGGTACAGTCTAACTCCTGCAGCCTAAGCTTTTGACATGGCAATGCGGGAAGAATAAACTAAAAAGTTCCGTTGTTTGTAGAAAGCAAATCTAAATTAGCCAGATCGAAGGTTATGTCCACATAATGTCACCCAATCAGTTGAAAAGTGAACATTTCAGCCAAATCACAGATTTGCTATTATATAGTAGACCAACAGCACTACAAAAAAATTATCCTAACCATAAAACTCTGTTTTGCAATTAGAAAAACAGAACAAAACTGTGTGTGCAGATATGACCTAAGATTTCTCAAGTCCCACAGTCTTCTTAATAACAAACAATACTCCATCAAATTCCCTTCTAAGGAGTACAGTGGCCATGGATACCCAGTGGCATTTCCTGTGGATTCTTTTCCCCGGGGAGGACTTTGAACGCCAGCTTTGTAGAGTTTCACAATCTTGAATTAATCTCACTGAAGGCTAAGGCTCACACAGACCTTCCTGGAACTTTCTCATTTTACAGATGGGGAAACTGAGGCTAGTGGCCTCGTTTCTGACCCTTCACCAGCACCCATGACAGTGATCCTGACTACTACAGTTTCAACTCTATAAGATCATTTCCTAAAAAAAAATGTTAAGTGCTCTGTTTCTTTTACTTAAGATTAGAGACAAAAGTACCCAAATTATCTCAAAAGAAAAGAGGTTTTTCCATAAAAAGAAAGAGGTTTTTCTTTCCATAAAAGACTAGAAGCGACATGTGGCAGAGAGGGAGAAAGATGTGGAAAGGAGAGGCGTGATAAGGAGAGGGGAATTTTGTTGGTGTTTTGATAAATGTCTCATCAGGTGATTAGTCCTTTGTTGAGCGGAGGGCAATGGAAGCATTGTTTCAGAGTCCCCTAGGCTCCACATTTGATTTAAAAGAAACCAATATGGACTTGAAAAAGTAAGTTCCTGAAAGGATACTTTGTTCTTTGTCTCTGAAGTGAGTCCAAAATCAACAACAACAAAAATGAAACTGCTAAAGGATGGAATGTCTTAATCTGGATTAGTTTGGTCACTGTTTAATTCAATTGCATTTAACTTTTATTCCGACAAACTTTTATTCCGCGAGGCGTGTAAGGCACTATCTTTTGTATTTTCCTATCTCATGACCGCGTATCCGTCTCTGAACTTCAGAAGGTTGTTGAATGGGAAGTGACAGAGTGTGTAAATGAGAGTTCAGGATTACGTTTGGCCTTTAAAAATTAAGGTCTTTCTAATTTCTTAACAAGTTTTCTGGCTAATTTCTAATGGGAATATTGGTTCTCATTTGATATTGCCAGGTCCATCCAATGAAAGGCCATGCTATGATTTCTATAGCATCGCGTACATTTTATTGAGTTAAGGGCCCCCACCTCCACCTCATCAGTGTTCCAGTGGGACTAATATGTATGTGTGTGGGCAGGGGATGGCCCACTCTCCTGCCTGCCGCAGAACTAGGGTTCCAAACCTCCATGTAAATTATTCAAATGAAAGCTTTTATAACCACTTCATACTAACATATGCAGGACATTCCTTTAAGAGGGTTTAATGGAAAAGTCCCAATTTTATAACAGCAGAAACACCACCTCATCTACCCAGTTTGCTCATCTTCAGCAAGTAGTAGTTTCAAAGTCTCTAAAGAAAGTTTTCACCCAAACGTTACTGACACAGGGAACTGGACATTCCCATTGTTGTGACTTTGGATTTACAAACCCAAATAACAAAGACCGGGAATGCAGGTATTACATTTCTTTCAGTTCTTTCTAAGTGTGCAAAATTTGTTTATTTGTTAAAAACACATTTTTTATTCATTAACAGAGAGGAGCAAAGATTCTTGAGATTATTGTAGCAGTACTAGAGTTTTCCATTTAATTGCTAACTTCCCTAGAGAAGTAATAACATTTATATAAAACATTACATTTCCTTAGTGCTTTGTTACCCCTAAGATGTTCAAAGACATTACAGATATTACCTAATGAAAGCGCACCACATTAATGGGACTCAAGGAGACCTAGAAAGTATGGCCCTCATTTCAAAGATGGAGGGAAATAAAAAGATGGAGAAAAGGAAAACTGAAGGATGACTCATCAAGTCTGACCATAGCAGGTGGCATATTTCTGAGAAGCCTGGGACCAAAGACCAAGAAGCCATGGAGTCTCTTGGAACAGAATACTGGTCTCCCAATCCAAGTATCTGCCCCTGTGTCATTAACACAGGCTCAAGAGTTCATAATGCAGTAAAAGTGTAAGGAAGACACTTTTTTTGAACTAGTCCTTGCCAGTTTTGATAATTTCTACTGCAGGAGATGACAGAGGAAATCCAGTTCCAACCTCACCAGCCTTCTTGGTCACTTTCAACGCAAAGTGCTATGAAACTACCCAGTCCCACAGAGATGAGGGAACCAATGGTGATGGTGGCAAGCTTTAGAAAAAGAGATTTTCTATGTTCTTTGTTTTGTACTAGAGTTATTTGTGTAAGTAACATGGTGAAAATAAACTGCAGAGTCAGAAAAACACACCAAATCTTTGCTAGGCATCCTGCTAGCTGTGTGATGTGGAAAAAAGTCACCGCACCCAAAACAGGTTGAGTTCCCTTATCTGAAAACTGGGATAATAAAACCCATGCCACTACTTTATTATGAGGATTAAATGGTAAAACATAAACATTGTTCAGAATTCAATGGACTCAAAAATGTTACTTTCCTTCCCCAAATAGACCTTTCTGTGGGTAGAGTGGGGAAGGATGGAGGTTGAAAGTCTATGTAACTCAATGTGTTGCTTGCAATTGGATTCAAATTTTGTGCAATGACTCCTACACAGAATTCTGCTTAAATTCCAGTCAAAGACTAGTTCAGGTCATTAGCAGCTGACCTGGAAACCTTCCTTATCAGCATTGCTAATGGAAAGGTTATTGTTGAACAGTATGGCTCAATTTGACCGGAACTCAAATGAAGGGGAAATGGTGAGCAATGACGCAAGAATCAGAGTCTAGAACCCAAAGCCAAGTTATGAAATGTATCACCAGCCATGAAGCATGAAGGGGAAATCACTGGCTCTGCAGGACTAGATGTTATTGGTATCACAGGGGGAAGACAAAACCCACTGCGGTGTCTAGAGCAAAAAGAGCTTTCTCAAGTGGACTCTTCTGTCTTCAGTCAAAACAAACATTTTAAAATTTGGAAATAACCTAAATGCCCACCAACCCAGGAATGGATTAACAAGCAATGGTGTATGTATACCATGGAATACTATTCAGCCATTTAAAAAGATGGAGGCTTTACCTCTTTTGTATTAACCTAGATTGAGTTGGAACACATTCTTCTTAGCAAAGCATCACAGGACTGGAGAAGGAAGAATCCAGTGTATGGGGCAGCACCTGTGGCTCAGTGGATAGGGTGCCAGCCCCATATACCATGGATGGCAGGTTCAAACCTGGCCCAGCCAAACTGCAACAAAAAATAGCCAGGTGTTGTGGCAGGTGCCTATAGTCCCAGTTACTCAGGAGGCTGAGGCAGAAGAATCACCTAAGCCCACGAGTTGAAGGTTGCTGTGAGTGGTGATGCCATGGCACTCTACTAAGGGCGATAAAATAAGACTCTGTCTCTAAAAAAAAAAAAAAAGAATCCAATGTAGTACATCTATGAAGGCAGAAGATGATGACGGGGAAGGGAGGGCCATGGTGTATGACACACCTCTTGGGGGTAGGACATAATTAAAAGAGGATTTACCCAACAGATGCAATCAGTGTAACCTAATTCTTTGTACCCCTAATGAATCCAAACAATAAAAAAAAAAAAGAAACAAAAACTTATTTATTTTTTTGCCTGTCATGACACTGCCACACCTCATCTGGTTTCTCCATGTCCCCTCACATAACAGAATCTTTTGGCTAGACAGAGAACACTGCCAAATTTCTTTTTCCTTTACCAGAACTAAAATAAAACACAGTTATGACGGGAAAGCAAGGAGGAGCACCAAGAAAGAACCAAACCTTTAGTTTTTAGTTTTTAACTTTCACATAAATCTTAATTTTCCTGTTCTTGCAGAGATTAGAGGTACTTGAAAAATCTCAGGGGGGAAATGTAGAATTCCTAGGCTGACAACTAGAAGTTCACACTCCTTGCTAACAATTTCTTCAGAACAGGGAAAACCCATTTTGTAATTTCCCCAATGTCTATTAGCTTAATTCTGATTGCCATGAATCCAAACATAAAAATCTTTCCATGGCCCCTAAAATTAATATTTTTCTTCAAGAGATATGCTCGAACTGAATGAAATAATTGTTTAGGTTCAAGTTGTAAATATTTCACATGTGCTGATTTAGTTTTGGCTTAACATTTTTTTAATCAAGAAAAACAAAATACCACACAAGCTTAGGCCTGACTTGAACAAGTCCCTAGTTCTTTATTTAAAAAGGGTTTAAGTTCGGTTCACAGTTGAGTTAAAAATAACAATAAAGTCAGGTTCATGTCAGGTTTAGCAAAGCTTGAAGTTTCTCACGGTTTGTGACTGAAAAGTGGGTTCAGGTTGAATCTTGGTGTCAGAGGCCAAGACAGTTCCACTAGGGTAGGCAGATGCTGAGTGAGAGAAGACAGGCTTTTGTGCAGTGCCTTGTAAGCAAAGAATGAAGAGAGGAGCAGCCATCTTCGTTGTGAGGAGTGAAGGAAGTGACTCTGTCCCCTGCAACTCAACCGAGGAGAAGTCAGTGCAGGGTGGCTTCCCCTCCCACCCTGAAACTTGAGTTCCTGGCAGTTGAACCAATAGACCATGGGGGCTTGGTAGGGTAAAAGCAAGGTAGTCTTTCTCATAGGCCAGTTCCTTCTCTTTATAACCCTTCCTACTTTCCCCAAGACCAGTCTCCTATCTTGCCCCTTCCTTACCAACCTCAACTTCAATGTCACTTCTCAGACAGGCTCCCCTGACCCTCTCTTTTGAACGTAGATCCCCATATTATACATATTCATGTCTGCCTGTATTTTTAATTGCAGTTATACAGACATTTGTGCAGTTGCTGTTCATGGTTAGTTTCCTTCACTAGGCACTGTTCATTCCATGAAGTTAAGAAAAATGAGTTTTAAAAAATCCTCTATTCCTTGGCTCGGCGCCTGTGGCTCAATCGGCTAAGGCGCCAGCCACGGACACCTAAGGTGGCGGGTTCGAATCCCCAGCCCAGGCCCGCCAAACAACAATGATGGCTACAATCAAAAAATGGCCGGGCGTTGTGGCAGGCGCCTGTGGTCCCAGCTACTTGGGAGGTGGAGGCAGGAGACTCGCTTGAGCCCAGGAGTTGGAGGTTGCTATGAGCTGTGATGCCATGGCATTCTACCCAGGGGGATAGCTTGAGGCTCCGTCTCAAAAAAAAAAAAATCCTCTATTCCAAGCCCCTAAGCATAAAGTTGGGATACATAGAGTAGTAAATGCCAAAAAAAAAATAATTTTGGAATAGGCGATATCAATCTTATTTGTTAAATGCTCTTCCCATCTTCGAATTCCATTTTATGCTGTAAATATCCTTGGACAGGTTATACCTTTAACAATGGGCAGACATGATGAAAGCTATCCTTAACTGAGGCCTTCACACGTGCTGGACATGGGATCAAAAACATCATTGACATTATTTCTTGGAATCTTCTCAACACTGTGAATTGTGTAAAATTATTATATCTATGTTACTGGTGAAGACATGAGGGCTGGATTAAGCTTAGGGGTGAAGTTCATCTTGGCATGAGGGAGGATAAAGGAGGTTGGTGAGGAGTGTGGAGAGAAAGATGAAAAGAGACAGTGAAGGTCGGAGTGTGGCCATGAACATCTCTGTGTCAGTGTCACCCAGACTCAGCCCTGTCTATGCCACATAGGAATACACATATTATATGTGCTGCTGCCGTCTGCAGCATTAAACACGTGTTCCATAGTTGAATCCCTTTTCCTAGTCCTTAAAGGAAAGAGAAAATAGCAGATCAAAGAAGTATCCTGAAAAGAGATTTGACTTTGTGGCCCTTATTGTTTAGTTTCTATTAAATCTTTTCTTTCTCTCTGCGTCTATAAAATGGGGGCTACGACATGAGTGGTCAGAACAGATAAGTCTCTGGCCCCCATTCAATTCTGTGATTCTACAATTCTATGGTTCCACTAGATCCTGTCAACAAGGGCTTGCTTCCCTTTACATGGAAGATTTATTCGGTAACTAAAGTTGGTCCTGACAACATCTCAAATGCCTAAACGGATAGTATCTCACAGATTTATTTTTTAAGCCCTATGTAGATACCCCCAAGACACACCAGTAGGGATATGGCAATTAAAAAGTTAATGTGGTCGATTGTGACAGCCGCACTTTTTTTGATGTTGTCTTCCCATCCTTGAAGCAATGATGGGAAGCAGGTCCTCTGGAGTTTGTCACGTAGCACTTCCACTGGTCCCTGACACTGGTATGCGCCCGAGATTGCAGAACCCGCCTTCCTGCTGGGGCTGAGGCATCTCCCTCCTCGGCTGGTCTTTATTGCTGTCATGTCTGGGGTTCTAGAAAGCCGCTTTGACAAGGCACTGTTTTGGAGCTTTGCAATTATACATATTTTTGGTATGAGAACTTCTTCAGCAAAGGTTGCTGGCAGGGAGTGGAGATGTAGCAGAAGCTCAGACAGTTTTAATGGAGAGGACTATCCTTAGTCTGGTGGAACTTGAAATCATTGGATTAGAAATACAGTTGAGGTATGGAGATTTCTGTAGAATAATAATGGTCAATGTTGATACTCGTGTGGCGGTGGGCATATTCTCTTTAGGCAACACGTGCAACTCCTGAAATTTCTGATTCAAATGAAAATGAATGCGAGGACAAAAGTTAGCGTGTTCAGGTGAAGCTACGCCTGGAAGAGACCCCTGTATTTAATGAAAATTCATCTGCCCATCACCACTGAAAAGCAGGAAAGCATCAGCTGCTCTGCCGTGGGCCAACTGGCAGCATCTCCCCTTTTATTTTGCCACATTTTCCTCTTATAAAACCTCTAGTTATTTAAGATCTGTGTTCAATAGATCAGCAGGGTGACTATAGTGAACATTAACTGATTGTACTTTTAAAAATAGCTCAAAGGGAATAATCGGAATGTTTCTAAAGAAAAGATAAATAGTTCAGGTAATGGATACCCCAATTACCCTGATTTGATTACAGGAACGTATCAGAGTATCACACGTATCTGAAAATGTCTATACCTAATATATATCAATAAAATTTTTTTAAAAAATCTAAAAAATAAAGTCATAGGTTTCAGCAAAAGAGGAAAAAGAAAAGAAGGGATAATAATACAAAGATACTATATCATCGTATCTGATTTTACATGAACATTAAGAAGAAGAAGCCATAATGTGCCAAAGGAAAGGGTTCATGAACCAATCCCTTCCCCCTGGGCCATCATCACCCCTTACACACATGTGCACAAGCCCACATACATCCACGTACAAAGAATGGGGGGAAACCATGCCTTAAAGGGGAATATACGGGAGACATCTTCACAACATTACATTCAATAAAAGGAATTCGACAAGCCAGAACTTCAGGCTTAAGTGAGCTTCCTTAAATATTTTTATTTCATTGTTAATATTTTATCAAAAAATAATAGTTTTAGCACAAATTCCACTTTTCAAAGCTCACACGGCTCCAATGCTGAGGTTATCTTGTTTGGCATTAGAATAGCTCATGTCTACATTAAAGCTGGAATCTTAGAAGTGACATAAACAGGCCTTTTTCTATAAAGATAAAAGGCTAAGCTTTAAAGGATTTTATATTTATAGATAAATGTTTCCATAGTAATCAGTACTATAAAACTTGCTGGTGTCAGCACTCCTTTGCATACAAAAATGGTGCATATTAAAATGAGCTGGATCGGGGAATCAAATGTAGATTCTTTTACCTTGAAAGAAAGAAAATAAGAAAGCAAGTAAGAAAGAAAGACAAAGAAAGAAGTGAAAGAAAGAAAAACCACTTCTGTGAGAAGACCAGATATTTTATTGAATTTTGTTGGAAACGATTCTACTTTTGGTCACATGCACCATGGACTCCCACGGAACATAGAAGGGACGAAGGCCTGACCTTTGAAAGCAGCATGGACCATGATGAAAAGTAATTTACAACAACACATTCATTATTACATCCTCAGAGGATGAGCTTGGAGCTATGCATTTTAGATTTTCCCAGCGTCTGAGGTCAGTTTTGTTTTAGGAAGAAAGTAAGTTCAAGAGGAGGAAAAACAAAGTTCAGCAGAGGCAAGATTAGAGAGAAACAAATACAACTGTAGTGCTTTAATAACAGAGCCAAAAAGGCACGGGTAGATGGCCCCCGTTAGATAGCCTAAGACAGGTAAGAAATCTGTTTTTAATATTTATAGCTATCCTGACACAAGGAGAAATACATTTTCACTTAAAAAAAAAAAGAAAACCATGTACGTGTAGCAGCCCTCTTCAGAATAACTTCAAATCAGAAACTATCGGGATTCTACTAACAGCAGACAGCATAAACAAGAGGAGGTGTATTTATGAGATGAAATAGTATAAAAGAGAAGGAATCGATTATTGCTAGATGCAAAGCCACACTCCACACAATGTCGAGTCAAAGAAAGTAGGCACACACAAAAAGAACAGAGTGTATGGTTCTATTTATATGGAGTTCAAAAATGGACAAAGCTAATCTACGGGTTAACAGTCAAGAGAGTGATTACTTGGGGTTAGGCAGTGGCTTAGAGAAGGGAACAACAGAGCTTCCTGGGGCCCTGCCCGTGTTTTCTTTTTTAATCTGGGTACTAGTTTCTGGGATGTGTTCACCTCGCAAAAATTTGCCAAGCCTGTACATCCGTGCTTTATGGACTTTTTAAACACGTATGGCATAAACTTTAATACATAGGGAAAATATAACTTTTAGGTGGTCTGAGCAGTTTTTCAACAAACACGCACAAATGTTTCTGTTGCGATCAGCTCAGTTTTACCTATCTGTCCTAGATACCTCCTCCTGTCTGTCTCTCTTGGCCAGCAAATAGTTGACACTCACAAGAGATTACTTTCATAAAGCAAAGTGTATGTGTGCAGGTGCCCACCCTTACACCCGTATGTTTCTATCTTTGGAGGCACATAATTCAGTTGTTCAGCTGTCCAAAGGCCACCAAAGTCTGGGACTTTCTGGCCAAAAAAAAACAAAAAAAAAAGTGATTGATTCTTTTTTTTTTTAATAATGAAGGTATTCTGGTCTACACGATGTTTGTGTTAACATCTCACGAAAGGGTCAAATACAGGCAGGAGAGAGCACTTGGACCTCAGAAAGTCTGCCCGTGGTGCGCATAGGCTCCAGGGAGACCAGGCTAGGCTCTGAGAGATGGGCAGGTGGAGGGGGACAATAGGCTCCCTGGGTCCCCTGACAGAAGACTTCAGATTTCACGTGCCATTCAAATGTCTGGTAAATGGAAAATTAACTGGAAACTTCACAAAACATTCCATTCTATGAGTTTACACTGATCATTCTGTAAGGCTACTTTCTGATTGAGAGGAATAATCCTTTTTTAAATAAAACAAAAAAGGCTTCCAAATGAGAAGAATAGGCAGAAATGAAACTTCGGTAAAGAGTGCAGACACTAGAGCCTCCACCTCCAAGAGATGGTGTGGGGTGGCACCTGTGGCTTACTGGGTAGGGCACCGGCCTCATATACCAATGGTGGTGGGTTCAAACCCGGCCCTGGCCAAACTGCAACAAAAAATAGCCACAAAAAATAGGCGTTGTGGCAGGTGCCTGTGGTCCCAGCTACTCAGGAGGCTGAGGCAAGAGAATCCCCTAAGCTCAGGAGTTGGAGGTTGCTGTGAGCTGTAATGCCTTGATACTCTACCGAGGGTGACCAGAAACCTTACCTTCTTAGCTGTGAAATGGAGCTGGCAATAGAGCCATCCTCACCTAGTGAAGGTAAAATCAGGTAACAGTAGAGTCCACAGAGGTCATTGCCTTCTGGCATAAGGTATGATAGACTCTCAATAAACGTCAGCTGCTGGGCACGGTGGCTCACACCTGTAATCCTAACACTCTGGGAAGCTGAGACATGTGAATTGCTTAAGCTCAGGAGTTCTAGACCAGCCTGAGCAAGAGTGAGACTCCATCTCTACTACAAAGAGAAAAACTGAGGCAAGAGGATCTTTTGAGCCCAAGACTTTGGGGTTGCTGTGAGCTATGATGATGCCATGGCACTCTACCCAGGGTAACAGAGTGAGGCTCTGTTTTTAAAAAATGAAATGTTAGCCATTATTGCTATTATATTTTTACTCTTGAGATATTTGCAACTTCATATCTGGATTTTTCCAATGCATGAAGTTTGTAAAAGAATGGAATCCTGGCTGCCCGTAGTAGAAGGTCTCCAAACATCAAGCATAATCTTCAGATAACCACAGGTACACTGACAATTATTTTTGGTGGTGAAAGTTGAACACTCAGGCCCAGAACCCCTATGATGGAACAGTTGTGTAGGGGGGAGGCCTGTCTCCAGAAAGACCACAGGAAAGAAGAACTGCAAACCTCAGCTCTCCCTTTGTTTCTAATTTTGTTCCTAATTTTAGTCTCATCTACTCTTCCCCCCTCACCGTTTCCATTTTCACCTCTGTGCTCCCTTCTGGACATTAGCATAAGTCTAGGAGTCAGGTGTCTAGGGGCTAAGAGGCTAAGCCTAAACTAAAGAAGCTCATGGAGAAAGGAAGAATGAAATCGGGAACTAAATGGAGGGACTGTGATCAGCAGGATTCATTCACGCACACACATAATACTTTTGGATGGTCTCCTGAGATGGGCTGCAGGGCAGTGTTACCGTCTACATTCAAATACATTTAATAGTCCTCATTGCATTTCTAATCATGTAGCTCATAAGGGAATTTCTACCCTGAGATATGGCAGAAAGGCACAACAGGCATAAGGAATAAATATTGGCAAAACAAAGACTAAAGTATTTTACCTGCAACTTTGGCCTTCACCTCTGACAAAAGAAAAACAAACAAAAACAAAACATTGAATATGGCCAGGAGGTTCTTAGGATCCAAGAAAATGCTAATCACCAAGCTGACAGGTTTTCTAGTATTTCTTTTCACTTCTTTCTCCTTTTCCTTTTCTCAAGCAAAATAAGAAAGAGAAATGCCAAAACTCCATTTTTAAAAATGGCTTTCCCCCTTCTTTCTTTTATTTTATTTACTTTTTTATTTCCTTTGGCCACACATTGATGTGCAGGAGGGAGTAAGGTGAAGTCAGGTGAACAAGATGTGGGTTCTTAGGTTTTATATCATCAAGAAATCCAGATTTTTTTTTTCTTCTGGGTAGATGACCTACAAAGGGATTGCAGGATCAAATAGAAGGTCTAATCTGAGTTCTTTGAGGATTCTCCATATTTCTTTCCAAACAGGCTGTATTGGTTTGCAATCCCACCACCAGTGTAAAAGTGTCCCTTCTCTCCACAATTACATCAGCATCTGCAGCTTTGGGACTTTGTGATGTGGGCCGTTCTCACTGGGGTTAGTTGATATCTCAAGGTGGTTTGATTTGCATTTGTCTGATGGTTAGGGACAATGAGCATTTTTTCCATGTGTTTGTTAGCCATCTTCCTCAGAGAAGATTCTATTCATGTCTCTTGCCCAGTGATATATGAGATTGTTTGCTCTTTTCATCATAAAGACATTTGCACTAGATTGTTTATCGCAGCTCCATTTACAATTGCCAAGATGTAGAAACAATCTAAATACCCATCAACCCAGGAAGGGATTAATAAGCTGTGGTATATGTATACCATGAAATACTATTTCAGCAATAAAAAGATGAAGAATTTACCTCTTTTGTATTAACCTGGATGGAGTTAAAACACAATTCTTTTTAATAAAGTATCGTAAGAATGGAAAAGCAAATATCCAATGTGCTCAATACTTATATGGCACCAGTAGATGATGTAATATATGTCCACCTAAGAGAAAAACCCAATTCAATTCAAGTTGGGGGGAGGAGTTATGAAGGACGGGGGAGTTGGGTGCTCCCACTTAATGGGCATAGTGTGGGTATATGGCACACCTTTTGGGTTCAGGATGCAACTACAAGAGGGACTCTACCGAACAAATACAAACACTGTAACCTAGTTGTTTGTACCCTCACATTAATCTGAAATTTAACAAAAGGAAATCTAGATAGTATTGATCCATATTCAGATTTTCCCAGATCTATGAAAATTAACAAATTCCAGAGGAAGGGCCAAGATTTCCTTGTATGACTTGTCAGGACTGAGCCACAGCATGAAATTATTAAGCTAAACAACAGAAACCTGCATTTTCAGGCAGATCTTCCACAAGCCTGTGGTGAACTGGGCTCCTGAAGTCTCCCTGTGAGTGAGCTACTGCATGTTATGAACTTGACTGTGCCCAACACTTGGCAAGCCCGTAACAAAGGGCCATGGCCATTACTGTTGCAGCCCTATGGGGAGTGTCATGACCCAGTGGGACCATCACAAATCCTGGCCACAAAGGTGCAACATGCCCTAAGCCAAACGGCTCTTCCAATAGGATGGTACACTTGGATGTCCAAGAAAACTCAGGTTAGAAGCTAAATTTGGAGTCTGGACAAAACCCCATCTCTACAAAAAAAAAAAGTAAAAATTGGCTGGGCATGGTGGCACGTGACTGTAGCTGAGGCAGGAAGGATTGTTTGAACCCAGGAGTTCAGAGCTGCAGTGAGCTATGACAATGCCACAGCACTCTAATCAGAGAGAGATCCTTTCTTGAAAAAAGAAAGAAAACAAAATTTCAATTGGGACCAAATTCCACGTGACATGAAACTGAGACTATCACTAAACAAATACGCAGGTAGAATGACTACCTAATGAAGCTCCACCAGGCAGCTTTATTCTCTGAAGTTGGATGAATCGTATAAAAGAGAAGTCCATAAATCAAACCAAGAAGGAATGAGGAAAACTAAAGAAAGATGAAGATCTCCAGCAAACAAGCCAAACCACGCCTTCAGGCAGAGGTTCAGATCCACCTGACACAGATATTTCGACCACAATGAAGACCACCACAAGGTCTGGCTGGGGGCCGCCGGGAACGGCACATTACAGCAGGTGAATATTTTCATACCATATAGTAAGGGTTTCCCCAAGTGCATTCCTTCCCCCAACCCTAACCCCTTTGGGTGCCTTTCCAAGGCCTCTGCGAAGGCATTGCAAAGAAAAAAATAACAATCAAACCCTTGGCTTTGTAAAGTTTTGAAAGTTGAAGAAATTGTGTTGATGGTTGTATAATTCTATAAACATACTAAAATTTTTGGAATTGTAACCCTGAAAATGGGTGAGCTGTATAGCAGAGTTATCTCTCAATAAAGTTGTGTTTAGAAAGTTACAAAGTTTAGGTTAGGACATAAAACACAGATTTGGAAAATGAAGTACCGGGCTACCCTGTGCTCAAACTAAATAAATACTCTTCTGATTCAAGAAAGAGGAATCCGAGGTCTAGGGCTTACAATGGCAGATTGCGGAAGGAAAGGGCTCCCTGGTTTGCACACCTCCCTGACCAGGGGCCGACTCCTAGGAGGCAGGGGTAGAAATTCTGAGATGTGAGAACCAAAGGAAATCAGCCTCTGCTTTCCTGTAGCCCAAGACTCCAGAGCAGGAAAGGCCTGTGCAGGTGTCCAGGGCATGTGTCTCTGAAATGGCCTCCCCGAGTTTGCTACAGCCCAGAGTTAGAAGATAGAGTTTGGAGAGTGAAATTTTATCTAATATAGAGTTATTTAAAAATCAGCACAGGAAATCATGAGAGGCTGAGGTCCCGACAAACTATAGCTTTATAGAGGATGGAGAGAGGTTTGTTTTGTTTTGTTTTAATTTTGTCACCCAAGGCTCTTGGGGCAAATCAACCGGACATTCCAGGTTTAGAAGGGAAGCGTCGGAACATTAAACAGATGCTTATACTTTCTTTTCAAGAAATATCATAACTGGAATTAGTTTCTCAGTAATGATCTCTCCTTCCTGAAAGGTTATGCTGCCGTGTAACCTGTCTCTTTAGAATGGCTTTGAGTTAGAGAATGAAAAGGAGGACTGGGCACAGTGGCTCATGCCTGTAATCCTAGCACTCTGGGAGGCCAAGGTGAATGGGTTGCTTGAGCTCAGGAGTTTGAGACCAGCATAAGCAAGAACAGGACCCCTGGCTCTAAAAATAGCAGAGTGTAGTGGTGGGCGCCTATAGTCCCAGCTACTGGGGAGGCTGAGGCAAAAGGATCACTTGAGCCCAAGAGCTTGAGGTTGCTGAGAGCTATGATGCCATGGCACTCTGCTGAGGGTGACATAATGAGACTCTGTCTCAAAAAAAGAAAAGAAAAGAAAAAGAAAACAAAAGAAAGGGAAAAGGATATGGGAATGTTTGTTATAGGTTTTTTCCACGAGTCCTCTTACAAACTGCCGTCTGATCTATCCTGGTGTGCTCTTATTCCATCTCCTCTTCACTCTGAGAGGTACTTCCTGGTTCCTTCAGATGTACTTTCTAATGCATTGGAGCTCGACGTTATCAGAAAACATACATGCTTGGTATCCACCATTACAAATGAAAGAATATCTCTTTTCTACAATTACCCCATTTTTCTGCTCTCCTTCATACCTTAATCCCCCAGAGGCATGATGTATGCACTTTGCTGTCTACTTCCTCACCTCCCATGGATACTTTAATTTCCTGCAATCCAATTTCTGTTCCAAGTAGTTTCAAGGGAGGGCCATGACTACTTGGAAACATCACCAGTGACCTTCATTATTCCCAAATCCACGGACGCTTCTCTTTCTTCAATATATACAATCTTGCAGCCATATTTATTATGGGTAAACCCTGCCTCCATCTTGAAATTATCTCTTTCCTCAGCCTCTGAGACACCAGTTTGATTTTCCTTTAACTTCACTGGCTGTTCTTTCCAATTCTCTTTTGCTGGTTCCTTCTCCTGTAACTAATCCTAAGTCAAAGTCAGGGCTGAAATAGGAAGCCTCTTATCTTCCCTAACTAGCCTACCCCTACACCAGTCATTTCCATGGGCTTAAATAACATTCTAATTCTGATGACTTGTTGCAAAATGTTTCTCTCCAACCTAAGAACTTATTCCTGAGCTCCATATTCACACATGGCATGGCGTATCTGGTACCTTACAACAGGCACTCTGAACCTACCAAATCCAAAGTGGAATTCTTGATTTCCTCCTCTACCTTGTTCCTCCATCAAGCTCCTCATCTCCTCAGTAAAAGGCACCACCAACCACGTCAGTGCTGCAGTGAGAGAGGCAAGTGTCATCTGGGGCTTTTATTTCGTGGCTTGTGGCTCCCTCATGATCCATATTCACATATAAGAGCAAGTCTTCTCAAATCTATCTCCAAATATATCTTAATCAGATTGTTTATTTTTCTACATTTCTTCTGCCTCCATCTTAGTCTAGTTTACCTTCATCTCGTTGCATGGACTATTTTCAGTTCCATTTATCTCACTTCTGCCTTTCCTACCCCTTATCAAACCATGCTCAACACATCAGCAATAATCATCTTATTAAAGATGATTTCATTTATACTACCCCTCAAATTCCTGAGCTCAAGCAATCCACCCACCTCGGCCTCCCAGGGCACTAGGATTACAGGTGTGAGCCACCACGCCTGGTCTGTTTACCTTTGGTATCTGCATCCTTCATCAGAATATAAATTTTGTTTGATGTCACTCTACTGAGTCACTGTCTTCCTATGGCTCTCAGACTAAGACCCAAAGCTCTTATCACAGTCTGTGAGTCCTTACCATGCTCTGTGAGGTCCTATTCCCCTTCCCAGTCTCAACTCATATTACCCCTGGTCTGGCTCAGCCTACACCAACCACTCTAATATCCCAGTTGGTTTTCCAGGGTTTTTTTTAATGTACCAAGTCGTCTTCCTCCAGATGCTTCGGATGACTGTTTCTATGCCTGGAATGCTCTCCTCCTCTGGGCTTCAGGCTAAATATCAACTTTTTGGAAATTTCCTTCCCTACTTCGCTATTTAAAGTAGGTTTCTTTATTTTCTATCTTAAGCCCCCATTCCTCAACTTTATATTACTTAAACTAACTGCAACTATTTTACTTACTTATCTATTTACTTTTTTTATGTTTTTGGAGACAGTCTCACTCTGTTGCCCTGGGTAGAGTGCCATGGCCTTATAAGCCCACAGCAACCTCAAATTCCTGGGCTGAAGTGATCCTCTTGCCTCATCCTCCCAAGTAGCTGGGACTATAGGTGCCCACCACAATGCCTGGTAGAGACAAGGTCTTGCTCTTGCTCAAGCTAGTCTAGAACTCCTAGGCTCAAGCAATCCACCTACCTCGGCCTCTCAGAGTGCTGGGATTTCAGGTATGAGCCACCATGCCCAGCTATTTACCTTTGGTATCTGTGTTCATCAGAATATAAACTCCAATTTGTGTACAGGATAAGTCATGAACATCATGTTCACTATTATATTCCTGGGGACTAGGATAGGGCCTAGCACATAGTAGACACTCAAAAATATCCATTGATTGATCATTATTATCACAGAAGTCAAGTCCATATCTTCATGCATTTCTATATGTGTACATATACAGTCCTTGGGTTACAAATGACATAAATTCTGTAGGTTTGTTCTTAAGTTGAATGTGTATGTAAGTTGGAACAGGTACATTGCCTAATCCTTATAATTGCCTCCGTTCATAAGTGCTAGTTATATATAAGTCAGGTGTTTGTAACTCAGGGACTGCCTGGATGTGCACGTAAAGGAGGAAGAGAAAAGCACATCAACGGGTAATTGTCCACACTCACACCCAACAGGATAGGGACTGTGGCAGATATGTAACAATAACATAGCGATAGAACATATATACAGAGATACCCTCCCTTATCTACATGTGGGATTTCTCTGTAACACGGAAAAAGTGCTTGAACCCTCACCAACCTTATCAAAAGAACCAACTAATCAGGAACTGATAATGGGGCACACTATGGGAGGAGCACAATTATATATTTGTTAGGAGATTTTTGCAGATCATGTTTTGAAAATTTATTTGAATTTTTTCACTCATCTACTTTTATTTGGAAATGTCTTAGTTACTTCAAATTTGGGGCCAATGTTTGGTGGGTTTACAGTCAGCTATTTTAAATTGCATACGAACCTTATGGACACCCTATATATGTGTGTGTGTGTTATATGAAAGTATATGATCCTTCTTGATGATAATTTTCCAGCATTCCTTTTTCCTATGATATTTTCTTTGGGGTATAAAATTTGCTTAAAAAACTTTGAAAAGATCTTCTCACCATAATCAAATGAAAAGGAAAAGTATCTGTTGTCATGGGGGAATGTATTTTGCCTATGTCCTGTGTGATCAGACCTGGGTGCTGTAACTGCGACCCAGCCTCCTCCCCAGCAAGGCTCCCCTCTCAGTACTCATCCTGTTCAATTTCTGTGATGGTTAATTTTATATGTCAATTTTACTGGACAATAGCACCCTGGTATTGGTTCAGACATTTTTCTAGATGTTTCTATGAAAGTATTTTTAACAGGACATTAACATCTAAATCAGTAGACTTTGAGTAAAGCAGATGATCCTCCATTGTATGAGGAGGCCTGGTCCAATCAACTGAGAGCCTTAATAGAAAAAAGACTGACCTCTCTTGAAGAAGAGGACCATTCGGCCAACAGAATGCCTTTGTACTTACACCACAGCATGGGTTCTTTCCTGAGTCTCCAGTCTGAAGATGTGCAGATTTTGCCAACCCTCCACAATAGTGTAAGCCAACTTCTTAAAATAAATCTCTCTATTTGCATATGTGCATCCTATTGGTCTGTTTCTCTGGGGAACTCTGACTAATACAATTTCCATCACCAACCAATTCCCAACTTGCTTCCCATTTTTAAGACTACCATAGAGCGGCTAACAAGACCGAGTCTCATTTTTCCTACTTGAAACATTCACAGGGAGTAAGAATAACTGTAATTTGGGTAAATGGAAGGCCTCTGTTCTCCGTGGTGGAGCACATTAGTCTCTATGACCTCAAGCCTCACCCTCATCACCCTTTTCACCAACTCAAAGGCATCAGATTCTGTAAGTGAGAGCGTAACAGCGGGTCAGCAGCACGAGTTCTCTGCTCCCGCTCTGCTATTGACCGGTCTTATTGACTTTGGCCAGGTCAAGAGCTTTTCATTGCTTTAGTTTCCCCATCTGTTTGTGTAATGCTTGTTTCTCCGATATTCTGAACTCCTTCCATAAGCAGGTGCCCCAGAAGAGCAAGTGTGGCTATTGATCTGGTTCTGCACTCACAGAAAGGCTCCGATTAACATGCCTGAACCCACTGCCGGGCTTTGTCACACGTGAAAAGCCTAGAGATTACCAGAAGTATTTGGTTTGGGTTGTTCTCTGAGAGATATGACTGTGCCCACAAATATGCACAGAATACTCTTCGAGGGCTCTTGAGTCACAAAAGCAAGTCCTTCCTGCTTCTTGCCACAGTCTTTGATGGTGATGAAGAATGTGTTTACTCAGTTTACAAAGGAGAACTTGGTTTGCTCTGTTTTAGCAACTGATTAGGATTTCCAAATACTGGCAGTGTGGGTCCTTTTTTTTTTCTGAACAAGCTTTGAAGCCATGCTGAAATCTTATCTGGATGTCATGATTTTAAAACTCCCACCTGTACATCTCTCTCCAGAGAACCCTTTTGAGCAGCTGCCCTCCCCGTTCTTTGTTGATAATGTGTGAGCAGAAATGTAGCATACACTCAGCTCTAGGCAGTGGAAATCACTGTAAGCCATTTCTATCTCCTTGTGGCCTATCGCATAGGCAGATTCAAAGCAAACATGAATTCCTAGGGATATATTATAATATATATTAGATGATTAAATTGTGCTGGCTCACCTGCAATGGATTTGTACTCACTCTCTCTCAGAGCTCCCATTTTTCCTGCAGTAATCTTCCCAAAGGGAAGGCCTGCTCACTGGGCTCTTCTTAAAAGGTAAGCAAATCTCAACATCGCAACCATTTAATGCCACCGACGTGATTGTAAAGAGAGCACAACAGAATGAAAATCTTGTATTTTCATCATTCATCAACAGAAGGCTGATGCCGTAATACACCCTTTGCAAGAGGGTCCGCTGTTTATATTCATTTGTTAAAAAAAAAAAACACATCTCATTACTTCATATTCCAAACCATATCGATAAGGGCAAAAGTCAGCCGGAAAGTAAACTGTGAAGACAAGTTCCTCTGGAGAACAATCTACCTCCCCTTTACTTTTGATCATCATAGCTTTGTCTCTTCTAGGTAATTTCTAAACAAACCAACTGACAAACTCTAGTTTTATAGTAAAATCTCCATCCACATCAGATGCTTATATTTTAGGGGATTCACAGAGTATACTACCATATTTTAACTTCAGAGTTTTCCTTTAACTGAACAAGGTTCCTCCCTACCTCTCTATCTGCAGTCCTAATTTGAAATGGGCGTCATCTACAGGTTGCTGTATTTTAGCATAGTCCCCATCGCCAACACATCAAAACTAAAGAACTAACTCTAGTGAGAGTCCAGGCATGGTGGCTCACACCTATAATCCCAGCATTTTGGGAGGCCAAGATGGGAGGATCCTGATGGGAGCTCAGGAGTTGGAGACTGGCCTGAGCAAAGCGAGATCCCATCTGTACTAAAATAGAAAACTTAGCCAGGTGTTATGGCAGGTGCCGATAGTCCGAGCTACTCAAGAGGCAGGAGGATTGCTTACACCCAGGAGTTTGAGGTTCCTGTGAGCTAGGCTGATGCCACGGCACTCTGGCCTGGGCAACAGAGTGAGACTCTATCTCCAATACGAAAAATAAGTAATAAGATAAAATAAAATACAGAAATAAATAAACCCAGGGAAAGCTACACAGAAGGGCTGGTGGCCCGTACACTCAACTCACTCCTCTGATCTAACAATGGTTACATATAGTTTCAAAAGGGAAAACTTTGAGCAAGGGTGGTATAAAATGTACTTCCTGGTCCACTCTGCAGTACTTCTCCTCCGCTCTCCTGGAAAGTTGGAGCAAAATCTTTTCACCAAATAACACCCAAGAAGAACTTGCTGCACAAGTGTTATGTTCCCAGCTCAGTGTCACAATTAGGTAGTGTGTCGAGCACTATATGTCTTTTAATTTCCTATAATCCCTACCCATAGTATAATGTGGAATTCCATTTATTCTATTTTTAAAGGGATGAAGTCATCCAGGGTGGAAACTGTGCCCTGATTGAAAGTACTGAAATGCTGCTATGTCTCAGCCCCAGCTCTGGCACACGGAGGAGTATAAATTAAACTCTTCTGCAGACATTTGATCTCTCGCTATGAAAAGGGATATTGTGTTTCCTCTGTTTAACAGTATTCTCTGTCCACTGTGAAAAGAAGCCTGTTTGCTTAAAAAAGTGTGGCATATTTTTTCCACTATGAGTGGCATTGCAAATGAAATCACAGCACGCACCGAATATAGTTCCAGTCGTCTATATGAATTGTACATCTGTCGGGAGAAGCCAATGTTGAAATTGCGGTCACTTAATACGAGATGAATAATTTAATAGTATGGTGACTGATCACAACCACTTCTCTGAAGGCTAGGGCTGCCAGCTTTTGTTGAGTGCCCACCTGCAGACAGCACTGGGCAATGCAAGTTAAACAGCAACCGCCATGCCTTCTAATTCCAGCCCATCTTCCTGCACACCAGAGGCTGCCCGCACACCAAGTTAGGACATCACCGTTACTAGTGGGACATTATTCTGAAAGTGCATGCACGCTTTATCAGTTGAGCAAAAACACGCTCTTCCATTTCTGTCTACAGATCCTCTGGGGTTTATTAAAACCATAATCATTCTCTGCAAAAGAATAGAAACTCTGAAAAATTCTACGATAACCTACTATGAAAAAACCTCTAAGAAGCCTTTCATTGCTATCAAACATGTGGTAGGCACTATGTTGACTGAATGGAACCAGGGCTATCGTCTTTGGGGGAAAACTTGAGTAAAAGTTTCCAAACTTTGCCCTACCCCTGCCGGGAGGGGTTTTAGGAGTTACCAAAACTTTGCTGGTCACGTAGCATCAAGCCCTGGCTGCCCTAATGCCTCGAATTCTTCTCTTCTACCACAGCGAGGCTGGTGAATTGGGAAGGTGCTGATAGGGGTCTGGTCAGAGCTGGGAAGACTTTGTAGATGATCTTTCCCACAACTCCTAGCCTCTGCTAACTTGTTCTATGTTGAGATCTTGGAAAAAGTGGTCAGCTGCTACAAAAACAGTTTAAAAAAATATGGCTGGCCAGGCGCAATGGCTCACACCTGTAATTCTAGCTCTGGGAGGCTGAGGTGGATAGATTGCTTGAGCTCAGGAGTTCAAGACCAGCCTGAGCAAGAGTGAGATCCTGACTCTACTTAGAAAAATTGAGGCAGGAGGATTGCTTGAGCCCAGGAGTTTGAGGTTGCTGTGACCTATGATGACGCCATGGCACTCTACTCAGGGTGAAAAAGACTCTGTCTCAAAAGCAAGCAAACAACAGCTGGAAAGCATGTTTTTGTGACTTAAATACATTTCATTTTTTAATGGCTTATATGGAGAGATGGTGCCAGTGAGGAAGATGAAATAACAGGTGTGATAGACCTAAACGGTGACTGTTATTGTCATAAGCAGACAGTACAGTGTCTTTGGGAAAAAGCAAAGGATTTATTTTTCTTAACTGAAGTACCAATAACAAATTTATTTCACTTTGTAATGAAAGGAAAATATTATAGCCTGATCCACATTTTTTTTTTACCCCAACCTAATTGGCACTACTTACTTTAGTAAAATGATCTGGAAACCCAATAAAAAAAAAAAATTGGCACTGTTGCTTTTACATTGCCGTCATTCCTTCTACTAAAGTGGCTTGCAGAATTACAGAATGTGTAACCCCAACTATTTCCTCATTATTTTGATGCTCGGTAAGCTCTATATTATAGTGTGCCATTTAAAGCTTAATAATAGATGGTGAGTTGAAGAAGGCTGTTTCACTCAATTTGCTTCATCATTTTTTGCAATGTTTCCCAAAGTTCCCTGAAGACCAGGAATACCTGGAGTGCTTGGCAAAAACAGATTCCTGGGCCCAGAAACAGATCCACTGAAGTTTACAAACCCAGCATGCCACTTCTCCTCATAGAAGTAATGAAAACATGGGGAGGAAGGGAACTTGACTCCAGACTCAATTCTTATTTAGTTTCCCTTATATAGGTCTCCCCTTTATAAGGGAGGGTTAAAAAGCTCAGAGGCTTGGGATGTACACAGATGTCCAGCCACGCCACTGGACTAGGTGAAGTGATCAGTTTGGCATCAAAAGTTCAATGGTCAATTTCTGAATGACATCCCTGATATGTAAAGAAAATGTGTCTTTTTGATACATATAAGCTGTAAACTGTACCCCCATCCTCTTACTGCATTTTAAAGAAAAAATAACCATCAGAAAGTGGCAGCTGAGATGAGAGAGGCCATCTCCTGTGTGTTTAACTGGTTACAAAAAAGATTCCTTGCATAATTTTTCATTATCCTCATTGCTCCCAGGGAATTCTTTTGAGTTTCCTTTAAACTGGTAAGACGACTACTCTCCTAAGTCTAAAGACTTGGAGGGATCACATATTATCCTATTGAAAATCTTTCAGTAATATAGTGGGTATGTGTCTTGGTGAGTAACCAATGTCTTCTCAACAAATGATACATTAGCTTTCCAAGAAAAATGAGATCCTGATTGGCTATCTGGTGAATGTAAACAGCGAAGACAATCAAATGAGCACAGGCAGATCAAAAAAATATGCATGACCAGTGTGATGAGATGCGATGGGGACCCTAAACACACAGCTGACCAGCCAGCCACTTTGGAGGAGCCAGAATTGCACATACCTGCCAGCTGTATCTGCCTCCCTGCCTCTCAAAACCCTTCAAAGACTTGTCGTCTCCTATAGGATCAAGTCCAAACCACTTAACGCGGCACAGGAGGGGCCCTGTGGATCCAGCCGTCTCCCCTCTCTTTATCTTCCTTCAGTCCTAAACTCTGCTTCATGATTCAGCTGCAGGGGCCCTTGAAGCTCCCTGTACAGACTAGTATTTGCCCATCTTTGCCCAGGTAATCCCTCTACTGAAAATTCCTGCCCTGCTCTTGCCTTTAGGACTCTGCTTCCAGGTCATCCTCTCCAACCAGCCGTCCCTCCTCCGCACTCCATCTCTGTCGCTGAAATCATCAATGCCCTGACATTGTCCAGGCTACAGGACTAAGGAAAAGGCTTGGTGGCCTCTATGTCCCAAACCCCAGGACAGAGCCTGGCCTAGGGTAGGGTCTCAAAAAAGATGCTCGTTGACTAAAACAATGTTAATCAATCCTGAGAGTGTTTGCAAGTTGTTAATAAAAAGATGAGATCCTGTGACTCCTGCCAATATTGCTTTGTTGCTGTCTATTGTCCTTCAAAAGTGACCACTGTCATTTTTTTTTTTTTTAATTACAGCCTTGGAAAGAAGGGCAGCAGTCCAAAAAAAAAACCCACTCCTTTTATTTTTGATGGAATATATTTGTTTGGTATGTAATGAGATTCTTTTTCTGCCTGTTACGTGTACATTTAAAAAATTAGCTGCACCTTTTTTCTTTTAGAGGTGCTTAGTAACCGTGTTGTTTCAGATACAAAGGCCTATAGAGCAATGCCCACTGCCCTGTGAATGGGGCCTTTGTTCTCAGGGCTGTTTTGGTAGGAAATGGTTGCTATTTAGGTCTCCAAGAGGGAATATAAACTATGCTCACCTAATCAAACAGACCAATAAATACAGCAGTTAATCTGACAACTTCAAATTCCTGACTTGCATTCTGAGAAACAATTTAACACCAACAATCATTGGAAGCCTATGTAAATCATAAGCCTTTGGTGACTAAGAGGTTTATTGTAATTTGTTTTCCATTTCATTTTATTAATTACTGCAAACGCCCGGGTCTAAATCATATTTCAGCACGGCGATTTCTTGTTGGTGCAAAAGAAAAGAAACTGTGTTGGAGAATCCGGCCTGAGCAGCTCAAAAAGAAGACAGAGTTAGCCAGATGTTACAGAGAAGAGGGGAGCGGGGTGGGCGAGCATTTGAAAGGAAAGGACGGCCCTGTGCTGTTAGTGTGTGACACCATGAGGAGTGAGCCCGAGGACAGCAGACAGCCAAGCGCAGGTCTGCCGTGCTCCCTGTTCTTATCGCTTCAGGAGTTCCTTCCAACTCATCTGCCCCGTGTCTGTGGAATGAAAAACAGTCCCTGTTTGTCCAAGTTATGAACGTTTTTTCAGGGCCCTCCCCACATCACTTTGAAGGTTCAGCGACCTCGTAAAGAACAAAAGCACTGGAAGGACACACGGGTGGAAAAAAAAATGCACCTAATTCTCAAAGGCAATATATGATGATACTTTAAACCCAAATAACAACAGCTAAAAGATCCCTTTGTGTGAGGTATGGGATGTAATATCCCATTTAAATCCTACCTGCTTGCTAACAATCGCCCCTTAAACTCTGTCTTGCAGAATAGCAGGGAGCAGGGTCTGATATGCATACAGCGTGTGGGGAAAGCACTATCTGAACTTTTCCTTCCCTTTAGGAGGAAAAAAAAAAAAGCCTAGCGTTTCTTGTTTTTAAAGGAGCCATTGTCACTTCTGGGTGAATGTTTATTTGACTGTCTCCTATGCAGTGGCGAGCTCTGTACCTATAAAGAGTGATTATAGAGCACTGGGACAATTTGAATACTCTAATCAATGCTAGTTAAAGGACGAATAAATAAACTTTTACGGCACCAGGGTTCCTACCCTCCATGGAAATGATTGCTAATTTATTGAATCAATAATCTTAAAACAATGAATTATGACGCCCCTTGTTTTATTAAGCCCTTCTCGCAGTGTGTTAAAAAGCCAAGGCTTTATAAATATTGCAACCGGCTGGGAGGAGGGTTTTTTAACCAAGTCTTTGCATGTGGTCCGTTGTGCAAGTGATTAGACTGTAAAAGTTAAAAGTGTGTGGGTGGGTGGGTGGAGGGGTGGACGTGAGTCTGAGTAGACGCTAAAATAATAACAATAATAAGCCCTTTACTACACTCAGTGGCTGAAGAAGGAATTCGGATTCTTTTAACTCATTCACCCTCTCACATCTTGAGGTGATTTGGTGTTACTCTCCACTCGTTTGAGAATTATTGCTTACTAAGAGCACATATGTCACAAAACAGAGAGAAAGCTCAGATACAGACTAGAGGCTGACTATCCAGAAGGACCAGTCGTCCTCCATATTTTTGTCCTAGTCCTATTTCTGGGTTTAGTCTCTTTTTCCAACAAAACCAGGAGGGATACAACAAAACTCCCAGACTTATTTTGAACGCACCGCCTACTATCCTGACCTGGTCAGGATAAGCTAAAAGTGCCTAACACGGTGTGTGGCCCATGGTCAACACTAAACAAAACGTAATGTTCCCTCGCTGGGGCTCCTTCTCTACCCCACAGACAAGTTTCCCAGGTCATGAGAATCGTATCCTGGAGATCTTTATTAGTTTTCTCATTATGTTTTTACCTTTCACAGCTATCAAAGTATCTTTTGGGTACCTATTCATCCTGTTACAGAACTGTACCCAAATGCAAACTCTCCAGCTTTAAAAAATAAAACATAATGGGGGAAAAGTGCACATTTGGGGTAATAGCTGCGGATGAGACATTACCGTGGAAGCGATGTCCCAGCAGCTCCTAACATCCAAAGCTTTCTGTATAGATTAAGCTCCTCTAATGGCCCTGCAGCTACTCTATACAATTATCTGCTCACTAACGGCAGCCCTTAAAACAGACGTAAGGGATCTTTGAAGCCCAGCTCTGCCTACCTTAATTACGGAACCGATTTGGGACACTATGTGTTCCAACATTTTTTAAAGGCCTTCCCTAGATGATAAAAACACATCTAATTCAGGATTATTTTTCATGCCTAGAGACTACAGACTCAAATGCAGGCCATTGCAGTGGCCCCCAGAGCACTGGCACTTGCCACCACGTTCTGCTAAGGGGGGCATACAGTTTTTGTTATGGGACTGACCTAAAACCAGAAATATTATTCCCTGGAGCTAAACCTGGGACAGAAGTTCACCCTCCTGGAGAGCCAGCTCTGACTGTGGCACTGTCATAATTTCGCACCCGGAGGGCTTAGCAAGGAAAGCAGAAGGCGAAACTGACAATTTATGAAATTTCCCTCCATCGCCGATACAGTGTCTTGAGAGACTCCCCGTGAGTTTAGTAAAATGGCAAGGAATCTTCCCGGCACTCTGAAGAGTTCAAGAGATGCGCCTGGACCACAGGAAGGAAGGGAGACCCAACAGGTCTTGAACCCCTGCCACGTGCCAGGAGTGGTGCTCCATTAACCAGATCCTCATAGAGCTGAGCCACTGGCAGAGGCCCTCCATCTGGTCCACTTGGAAAAGACTTCTCTAGGCAGGAAAATACTCAGGGGCATGTGAATTTATTGGGAGGGCTCTGGCTAAGTCAAGGAGTCTATTTAGTTTCTGGGGTTTTTTCTATTTTGTATATTCCCAGAGCAGCTACAAGACCCATGAAAACTAGCTGAAGGAGAAGGAAGAACCACATCCGGGAGCATTCATCACGTTCTATGGCAAGACCAGTCAGGAGTCCAGACAGTCCATAGGACAGGCTGTAACATAAAAGGATGGCTACAGACCAGCTACTGGACGCTGAGCACTACCACGGGAGACTCACATGATTTCACTTAGTTCTCACAACAACCCTTTGGGTAAAGTATTGTGGTCTCAATTTTAGAAATGAAAAACGGAGATTCAGAATGAGTTTGGGACTTGCCCAAGGTGATAGGACTGCAAGGCCAGAAGTGGCAGACGTCCCATCTGGGCCTTTCTAGTTCCAAAGGTCATGCTTAAGACAATAGGCCGTGAGAAACGTATTTACTCTAAAATTATTTCATCACCTCAGCCTGTGTATCTTGAGGGCTTTGGCAATATCTTTGGAATTTATCTCTTTTACTCACAAAAATTAATCCAAACCTTGCCCTCATGGCTGTTCCACACTGAAATTCTCATAAAGAAAAAATCAATAACCATTATGTAGGTCCAGGATTCATAGATTTCAGCACATTCATTCATAAATAAGAGGGTTCGATATTGATTTAAAGTTAGTGAGTCTATTAATATTACAGGTGATTGCATTAATTGTATTCTTCCAGCCAGCATTCATCCTGAGATGGTCATGTTATTCCTAAGGTTCAATGGATTCTCTTCTCATATTCGGTAAAAGACTCAAGCAACCTTAAGAAATGGGAGACAAGGTTATTACAGTATATAAGTATAAATATATATAAACTGAGACAGGAATCTTCGAGGGAACCCAAGAACTGCCATACATCTGGGCTTCACAAAGATGAAGGCATAATTTTAAAATGAGAAGTCGATCTAATGATGATCGACTATCAGTGATACCTGGGAATTCATTCGACTAATCTTTGTTGAGCACCTATTAGTCAGGCTGTACTTTAGGTAAGGAAATAGACCAGTAAACAAAGTGACAAAACGCATGCCCTCAGCTGGGGGTAATGGCTCACATTTAGTCCTAGTACTCTGGAAAGCCAAGACGGGTGGATTGCCTGAGCTCACGGGTTTGAGACCAACCTGAGCCACAGCAAGACCCTATCTCTAAAAAATAGCTGGGCGTAGTGGCAGGCCCCTGTTGTCCCAGCTACTTGGAAGGCTGAGGTAAGAGAATTGCTTCAGCCCAAGAGTTTGAGGTAGCTGTGTGCTGTGACGCCATGGCACTCTGCCAAGGGTGACAAAACGAGAATATGTCTCAAAAAAGCCAGAAACAAACTCATACCCTCATGAGCTTTACATATTAGTGTGAAGAACCAAAAACAGATAAATAATTGAAATTCAAAGAGAGCAACAACCATCTCAATATGTTTATATCTTTTTCCTGACAAAAATTCCTTCCAGATCCTCAACTGCCACGAGTACAAGGGCAACCTGACCTTGTCATGCTCTCCTCTACTCAGGGTATCCTGGCAGTGTGAGTGGACAGGAAAATGTCCAGAGAGAAATGGAAGGAGAAAGGAAATCACCCTGAAATCAGTTTTATAAGTGAGTCATAAAAATCTTAGCCTGAGAAAGAATTATTTTTTTCTCTATTCAGACTGTTTCATCCAATCCTTGATGATTTTAAGCAACACTTATAGAGCATCGTTATGGTTTAGAAGGCATTCCCATTTAATCACTCATTTAGTCTCTTACTCTGCAAACGTGTGTTATTTAATCACGTGCATGGTAATGATATATCATCTTCTTTCTTCGGAATGCAATTCTAAGAGAAAAACATCACTTGCAGACCCATTTCCTAGATGAAGTGGCTGGGAAAATAAAGCCCAGACAATAAGCAGAATAGAAAAACCGAGGTGTTAGAGCCAAGTGGACTCAAGTGTCTACAGATGTATAGCTGTAGGAATATTCTTGCATGTGCAAAGAGAATGTCCTTGAGATGGCTTATGATAATACATACAATGAAATAACATAAAAACTATCATCAGATTAAAAGAAACTTAATGCAGAAACAATAGGGATAGAACGGCAAGGTGAAGACAGGGAACAAACAGGGAAACAGGTAGGGATGTTACTATGCGAAGAAGCTCTTTCACAGTTTCTAAAATTTGAGAAGTTTTAAAAGAGTTTTGGGGATGCTGCAGAGAAAATGGCAACCCAGAAAAAATCATGATTGTTTTTCAGTGAATACATTGCAAGGAGGTTGGAGGAGAGAAGTAGAATGGGTCGATTAAAAGAGAATGAAGAGGGGCGGCATCTGTGGCTCAAAAGAGTAGGGCGCTGGCCCCATATACCAGAAGTGGCGGGTTCAAACCCGGCCCTGGCCAAAAACTGCAAAAAAAAAAAATAGAATGAAAAGACACACTATCTCAGTGTGACATGTGCCTCATTCTTCACGCAAACAGACCAACTTAAAAATGTGACATGAAGAGGGAGGGGAGGGGAGGGGGGAGGACGGGCAAAGGGAGAGGGATTGTTGGGATCACGCCTATGATCTATCCTATAAGGGCACATGTGAATCTTTCTAAATGTGGAATATAAATGTCTTAACACAACAACCATGAGAATGACATGAAGGCTATGTTGGCCAATTGGATGAGAACATTTCAAATTATATATGGACACAACACACTGTACCCCATGATAGTATTAATGTGTACAACTATGATTTAATTAAAAAAAAAAAGTGACATGAGAATATTGGAGAACTCCATGCAGTGACTTTTTTTATATTAAGAAACTGCTAATTACCTTAGATGTGATAATGATATTGTGTTTAGGCTTTTAAAAGAGACCGTATCTTAGATACATTTTGAATTATGTACAGTTAAACTGAAAAAGAGAAAACCACGATAAAGACAACATTCCGGTTGCCCTCGTCGTAGCAGTTTCATTGTTCAAAATTTTTGTGACGATTAAAGGAGTCCTGTAAAGCCGATTTTCTCCCTTTGTAGATTCCCTATTTGCAAATTTTCTTAGGTGCTAAAATTTATTTGCAACCCCAAAATTAATACTTGCAAGGCCTTTATGATTATTCATAGACATGCACAGGATGGCAAAAAATTGAGTCACCTGACATTCAAGTTCAAAGCTGAGGTTGAGGGGGTGACATTCTGCCTCTTGTTTTAGCTCTAATCTTGTAAACAAGGGTCCTTTAATGGTCTACTTAGTACCATAGGCCTTTTTTTCTTTTTGCATATCTGTGTGGCTTTTGGTAATTTAACTGTTTCTAATGTCTCCATAAACCGTGCTGAAGTGCTACCTCATGTTCTTAAGCACAAGGAGGCTGTGATATGCCTTACAGAAAATAATACTTGTGTTAGATAAACTTCATTCAAGCATGAGTTGGAGTGTTGCTGGCCAAGAGATCAATGGAAGGAATCAACGATATATAATGATAATGTCTCTTTAAACAGAAACACACATAAAACCAGGTATGTGTTGACCAGTTAACAACAATGCTGTGATCAAAGGCTAGCAGGAACCTAACCCTCTAGGAGCGATGGTTTAGCATTTGCTAATTCAAGGTTCACAACAACTTTATAAACATAGCTGTTATGAATAACAAGAATCAACTTGATGGAAATGTCTTCTGCCAGTGCCAACCTTACAGCAAGTACTCAACAAATGTTTTCTCCTCTGTGCTTATGTGATAGAGAGCAAACCCAAACTGCTTCCTTCAGATGCCTTCCCTGGGCTGTTTATTCTTGAGATAGGTCCCCAGACAGAGGTAAATTTTTATCTATGTAACTCACTATTTAATCAAATAGACCTTCACCCGGACATGTTTTTCATCTTTCAGTCAATGTTAGTTTCTCTGGGGTAACCCTGGTTAGCATGAAATGCACTGGTCTGAGAATGGGGGAGCCTAGGTCAGTCTTCTGATGGTCTCATGAGTTACATCATATCTCAAGCACTGAGGGGTTCTCAGCAATAAAAACAAATGTAAGAAGACTCCGGGCTCTATAGTAGGAGCTCAAAGAGGGAGGTGAAAATAACCCAGAGAAGCTAAGATAAGGCTTAAAGGAACAGAGGAAACACACGTTTGAATCTACCTCATCTTCTCCTGGCACCACAGTGCACTACGTGTGCCCCCCATAGCTGGGAAACTCCTGGGCAAATTGCATATCTCCCACTATGATTTCCAAATCCAAATTTATTTCTCCACTTCTAAATGGGTATGCCAAGACTACTCAACACCACAGGATAAACATGCTTTCTGGAGCATCCATTTTACCAGAATGTTCATTAAGAAAAATATACTAAGCCAGGGGTGGTGGCTCTCCCCTATAATCCTAGCACTTTGGGTAGATTGCATGAACTCAGGAGTTTGAGACCAGCCTGAGCAAGAGCAAGACCCAGTCTCTACTAAAAATAGAAAAACTAGCTAGGAATCGGGGCAGGCATCTGTAGTCCTACCCACTTGGGAGGCTGAGGCGAGAGGATCTCCTGAGCCTAAGAGTTTAAGGTTGCTGTGAGCTTTGATGATGCCATGGCACTCTATCCAGAGTGGCAGAGTGAGACTCTGTCTCAAAAACCAAAAAAAAAAAAAGAAAAAGAAAGAGAGAAAAATATATTAAAATTTATTCACATATGGCTCATAAAGTCTACATAAGGGATGAAGTACATGTTTTGGTCTTCCTTGGTATCTCCTGGCAACTCACCTCCAAGTTTACCCACAACAATGAAGGACAGTTCTCATGGAAGCCAGCAGCTTTGCAGTCTGTGCTCCTACCATATTCTCTCAACTTTTCCCTCTCAAGCTCTTTCCCAAAGCCTCAGAGTTTGCTCAAGCTGCCTAGAGGGTAAACCCAGAAGTGCAGAGGAGTAATGCCCCTGGGGAGACGCATAAGTGCTGCAGCCCCATTCTCAGGGAGCATCCTGAGAAGCAATATACGTGATTCTTCAGAAGGTTGAATGCTGTTGGCCCACAAGGGTAAGCAGCTCAATAACACACACCTCGTGGGATTTTCCTTGTTCCCACCTCTCTCTACTCTCACCTCCTGAGTCCTTGTCTCAGGCTTTGCTTTGGGGGCAGGGGGGAGCCATTTTATTGGAAGAATAGACCTGAACTGTATTTGCACAGCACTTTACATGAGACTACAGAAATCCAATTGTCTGTTTAAAGACACCCAACTACCCACAGATACGTGATAGACTTGAAAGCACAATTTTCGTGTATTGAGAATAAACAGATATCACGTTTTCTCTCTTGTAGTAACAAACGTGACCCGTCTGTTCTGCTGATTAAGACTCTTGAGAGGAAAAAAATAATAATAATTCTTAATCCTAATGATCAATATTCCCCACTCACATGACCAACCAGGAGTTGACTATAACTGAAGGCCACTGCCAAGTTCTACAAAACTGAATTCCAGCAAGGGGGGTGGGGCTTGGAGGAGGTCTAAGCATGTAGGTCACTTAGTTGCTACACTTACTAAGAGAATCATATTAGCAGGAGAGAGTCTGTCCTACTTCTTAGGCAAAAGAAAACGGAAGTCTGGTTCAGCAACCTGTATAACTGTGGGTGTATGAGTCACGTTAATACAAAATTAACTTTCTTTCAGAGGATCATTTTGACCTCAAACACCTGATAAAACAAACTACACATACATATAAGAATAGGTTGCTGCTCTACTCTGCAGGACTTCAGAAGCTAGTGCAGTAAAAACCACCATCACAACCAAGCTTCTTCCTAGAGATAAAAATTACACATTGCAGCCAAATTAGATAAATATATATATTTGGATGCATCATTACTGATCTTGTGTCCTTGAGAAAGAAGTGTTTATACCCAATTTTTATACACTGTTGCTACTTTTTCAAGGTTAAAATAAAGAAAGGTGGTGAAGGAAAAGAAATTCATGGCTGATTTTTAGCTCTTTTTCCAAAAAAAATGATCAGATAAAATTATATGTGTTTGCTGTGTACACCATGATGTTTCAAAGTATCTATAAATTGTGGAACGACTAAATCTAGCTAATTAATAATATATGCATTACTTCATGTCATTATCATTTGTATAGTGAGAACACTTCACATCCACTCCCTTAGTTCAAGAATACAATGCATTATTGACTATAGTCACCAAGTTGTTCAATAGATCTCGTGAAGTTATTTCTCCTGTTTAACTGTAACTTTACACTTTGAGCCGTGTGTTAGAATTTTAATTTATACCTATGAGGCTATTCTCCAGGAGGCCAGACTGACTGATTCATCATCCTTCAATTAATCTTAAAATCCACATTGCATAAATTACGGCCTTCTCTAAGTTTTACGAGACAGACGTAAGTACTGACTTTGGCATGAAGATCGAGGTTGCTTTGACCCTACTGAAGTTCAAGAGAAGCTGTACTGTTTATGTAAGATTTCCATCCTCATCCTCACCGGCTTGGAGTCTGTTTTGTTTGGAGAAGGGTGGCAAATAAACAAAGTCCTCTATCAAAAGCAACGAGGAAGTAACAGTTTACAATATATTCTCTTTTAAAAGTTTAACGTCGTTAATTTTATTCCTTATATGGCCAGCAATGTGTCCACCCCTGTATCTTCTGAATGTGGAGGTCTGAGTGGTGAAATCAGATTGACCGCCTGTTGCTGAGGTCAGGCAACAAACTAATGGACCAGTTTAGGAGCATAATTTTGTGTGCTCTGTGAGTCTGTTGTAAGTGAATGCTAGATTGTTTTTGTCTCCCCTTCTTATAAGACAAAAGGTGTGAGCTCCAAAAGATGCCATTTGATGACAAGAAAAAGCACAGCCATACTACACTACCCATCCGTCCATTCCTTCTAGGATGCCTTGGTTTCATAAGGTGTTTAAGGAGTGATTCTTTTCCAACCTGGAGGATGGAATGGAAATGGTGACATGATGAATTCTGCTGAATCACACCTGTCCTGAGTTGGAGACTCCATCACCAGAAACCATATGTCGTTGGTATTAACTTCAACTGATTGGTGCAGGAAGAATTCTATATATAGTTTTAACTGTACTTCTTCTTTAAAAAGAAGACGAGGTCAGAATCTTAAATTTATGCAGAAATATAGTAGCAATTCTGTAAGTTGACCACCAAGGGACTGTAACAAACTGGTCAGCCTATGGAAGTGGCCAACATAAGGAATTTCCATTGAGAATGTGTGGTGCGTGTCTGGTCTATGAAAATTAGGTCCCCTTAAGGAGGTGGTCAACTATGGAGGTTCTACTGTATGTCATTCAGATTAATAGACACCCAAACATCAATACTTTGTGAGTGAAAGCAGTTTGGAAAGGTAATGTAAATGTAATTATAATTTTGTTTCTGGAATTTTTCACTGCTTGTTGGTGGTCATGCTTTCTTGCAAGCCTTCTTGATGTAAATTGGTCTGAAGTTTTTACCTTTCATGTATCACCATCGGATAAAAGGCAGTTCAGAGTTTTCCAATCCACTGAAAAAGCAGAGAGGACACACAGTCCTGGTCACAGTGACGGATCGTGTGGTGTAAACTTAACATAGAATTCAATAAGAAGTATATTCTAATGGAACTCATTCACTGATTCCTTCATTTTCAAAATATTTACTCTCTTATCATGTGATCCACCCTGTGTAAACCCAGGGAATTCAAAGGAACTAAGATGACTTACTCTTAAGAACTCATAGTCTAGTAAGGAAGGCGGGTGAATGGTTACAATCAGAAAGATAAGGGCTGGTGTAGGCAGGACCTAGGTAGGGCTAGAAATATGAATAGTAAATGATGAGGCAGTGGTGTTTTAGAATTTCATGAGCAAATGAACTTGATTTTCATTGCTTAAAAGAAATCCACATGGCTTTGGAAATATCTTCACAGTCAATTAAGAGCATTCAATAAGAATTTCTACTTTTTAGACTCTGATGCCCCAGTGTAGGGGAGAAAAGGACAATGATGAATTTCCATTCACATGGCTGTTTGAGGAACCATCGGCATGGCCAGAGTCAGAATCCACAGCTCTTATCTCTGCAGCTCCACACAGGACTCTGAACACTCACACAGGGGGGCAAACAGATGATGGAAATCTCTAACAGAAATGTGGGAAAGATAAGCTTTCTATTACTTTAGATTTATTCTACTTTTTTGGCACATTCTAAGAAAAATTGACTATAATCTCTCTGAGAGGCCTTATGATGCCAAAAGATAGCATTTGAGAAAGAATAGGATGAAAGGGAAGAAGGAAGAAAGGAAGGAAGGAGGATAGGGAGGGAGGGAGGGACAAGGCAGGCAGGCAGGCAAGATCGCTGTAGTATTTGGAATAAGAAGAATTTTATCTTCTGCTGCAAAAAATAACCACAAGTCACATAACGTCTATTAACATAAAAAGTAGAGAAATGCTGGGGGGGGAGAAGAAAGCTACCCCACGTCCTTCCATAAATCTATTTCATCACTTCATAGTCGCCTATCATTAAACATAGCAGGTCAGTTCTCACTTTGCCTGCCTATCTATCCCCATTAGCAAAAGCCGTGTGTTCATTTTTCTGTGATAAATTCCTGTGTGTGAAGCCTTCTGACCTCACCGGAGGTCACTGGACCTTCAGAAGCAAAGGCCTCATGACCACCACATGTGATTCTCCCATTTTGGAGAGTTCAGTTCACTGTGAAGGGGCAGAAATCATACAGAAACCCATGAACTCTGAGGAAGCGAAGGACAAAGGAGGGGCAATGACCATCTCTTGAAAGTCCCTCCAGAAGAGAGAACAGCTGACTGTCTTGAGCCCAGACTCCGAGGACACCTCCCTTCTCAGACATCCTTTTCAATCACAGCGTTGCTTTACTCTAATCAAGCACAAGAAGAAAAGAGCATTAACGTTCTCTAAGAAGGGAGACACTGACTCCATTAAAATAAGAGACAAGTCTCCTTTCTTTACTTAATATTTATTGACTGTTTCTTAAGACATGCAATTTGCTACAATTCTCTCATGTTTGTCATGGTAATGAATTAATTCAGTTGTTAAGCACATCAAATAAAATTTTTCTCCTGGAGGGAAATCGCAGAAGAGGAAAATTGTTAGCAAACTATTTTGGAAGCTCACAGTAAATCGGAGTCATTCACAATTGCTGTGCAGGGTTAAATGATGAAACCTAAAAATGTTAACAATTCTTTGTCACTTTCTTTAAATTGACATTTTATTTTGGAACGGAATCTCTGCTTAGGGTAATAATGGCAGTCAGCCATTCGCTCCAGAGGTATTTATGGACGACCCACTACGCGCAAGGCACTGTCCTAGACTACGGGGAGAAAATGATGAAGTCATTTCAAAGTCCTGCCCTGCTCCATGTCTACATCTCAGCAGGAGAAGACAGATCATCAATGTATAGACAGGCAGGTGAGTATGTAAGATTATTTCAAATATCCATGCTGCTAAGAAGATAAGAACCCACAGGAATGGGTTAAAGAATAAGTGCGTCAGAGTGGGGAGTGGGGGCCACTTCGGTGTGTTCAGAGAAGACCTCCCTGAGCTGAAACAAGAATGGTCAGGAGAGAGCCATGCAAAGGACTAGGAGAGAGGTATTACCGGGAGTACAAAGGACTCAGGCAATTAATACTCTTGAATATTCTGGTAATAGGAAGGTGTGTTTTGTACAGTTCAGTATAGCTTAAAGCACTTTCACATATGTTGTAATTCCAGTCTCACTTTGTAAATGACAAAGCCCACACCCGACGCAGGAGAAGAGGACACTTCCGATGACTCTGCTCTCCAAGACATGATGCTTCTCTGTGTTTCACAGATTACGGCAACTACGTAAAGCATCCTAGTGCTTGGTCCAAAGCCATGACTAGCTCCACTTTTTTCTTTCTCTGGCTTGGCATAGTGGATGAAGCCTGAGCTCTGACTCCAAAAGTACTTTCTTTAAATTCCAGTCTCACCTCAGTCATGTATGCTACCTCCCTGCCAGTTATCAGAGATGAATCATCCCATCTCAATCCTCTATTAAAGCCAAACCCTTCACATTCTGGATATAGCCAGAATCCAAGCATTTACCATCTTCACATCTACCCCTCCAAACTACCATCATGGCTCATCTGGATTACACCACAGGCTCCTAACAGTTCTGTCTGCTGGTACAGTCTCTGCTCAATGCAGCAGCCAGAAGGCTCCTTTTCAAACATGAGCCAGATTGTGGCTCTTATCATGCTCACAGTTAAATTAAAAGTCCTTACAATGACCTGTGAGGCACACGTGATCTCAGGCTCTGCTACAGCTCTAGCTACATAGCGCTTGTCCTGTGGCACCTTTGCTAGAACGCCAGCTCCACAAGGACAGGAATCTTCATCATTTGGTTTATCCGTGTATCTCAGACACCGTCCTCTGTATCCATGGGTTTACATCCACGGATCCAACCATTCATGAATGGAAGATACTTGAGGAAAAAAATGCAACTATACTGAACATGTACAGACATTTTTTCTTGGCATTATTTTCTAATCAATGCAGTATAACAACTATTTACATAGCATTACCTTGTATTGGGGTCTATGAGTAACATAGAGATAATTTCAAGTAAATGGGAGGACAGGCACAGTGACTCACTGTATCCCTAGCATGCTTGGAGGCTAAGGCAGGAGCTCAGGAGTTGGAAGCCAGACTGAGCAAGGGGAAGACCCCATCTCTACTCAAAATAGAAAACTTAGCTGAGCATGGTGGACCAGGCCTGTAGTCCCAGCTACTTAGGAGGCTGAGGGAGGAGGATAGCTTGAGCCTAGGAGTTTGAGGTTGCTGTGAGCTATGACTATGCCACTGCACTCTAGCCTGGGGGACAGAATGAGACTCTGTCTTAAATAAATAAAAACAGTAAACTGGAGGAGGGTGTGTGCAGGTTATATGGAAATACTGCATCACTTCATACAGGGTGGCCATCAAGACAACATTTTAAATCAACAGCTGTCTTAATAGACAACTATTTTAAATTGCACACAAACTTTATGGCCACCCTGTATAAAGGACTCAAGCATCTGAGGACTCTGGCATCTGAGGGAGGCCCTTCATCCCCTGGGGATACCAAGGAATGACTGTACCTGGAACAGTGCCTGGCACACAGAAGATACCCAAGAGGTCTTGATGGATAAATAGACCACGCCCACCTAAAGCAAAGTTAATGCAGACTTGTCTGCTTGTCACTTCAACTCAGTAGTATATAAAAATCTCAGCAGATCACATCTCAATCTTTCTTACTAAAAATGTCCTCCCTTAAATAAATAAAGATAAGGAGTACAAAACGCCATTTCCCTGAGTATTAAACAGACATGGCTACTTATAAGCACCTCTCAGCTCTGGAAAGGAAGCTCTGCTGGTTACTGCCTCAGTTTAGGGATCCAATCTGGGCATTGAGGAAATACTGCTTGCTCATCAGGCGGGTTATTGGTTTACTACAATTTAAAGGCCTTAGAAATAGTCAGGAAATAACCTTAAAATCAGCAATTTACTTCTTCCCAAACAGAATCAAATCTGTTATTGAGTTTCTGTTTGGATCAATGAAAGCTGTCAAGAGATTATAACAAGTAGCTTTTAACTCGTTCGTATAAAATAGAAGATGGGTGCTTATGACATACACACAAACATTTCCTTTTAAAAAGTTTTGTGAGGCCAGATGCGGTGGCTCACGCCTGTAATCCTAGCATTCTGGGAGGCCAAGGCAGGGGGATCGCTTGAGCTCACAAGTCTGACACCAGCCTGAGCAAGAACAAGAGCCCGTCTCTAAAACTAGCTGGGTGTTGTGGTGGGTACCTGGAATCCCAGCTGCTCAGGAGGCAGAGGCAAGAGGATCATTTGAACTCAAGAGGGTGAGGTTGCTGTGACCTATGAGGCCACAGCACTCTACTGAAGGCAACAAAGTGAGACTCTGCCTCAAAAGTAAATAAATAAATAAAAATGCTTTGTATCCAAGAACAGAGGCTCATGTCTGTCATCCAAGCATCAGCACTTTGGGAGGCTGAGGTTGGAGTGTTGCTTGAGGCCAATAGTTTGAGACCAGCCTGGGCGACATACTGAGACCCATCCCTACAAAATATTAAAAAATATATCCAATCATGGTGGCATGTGCCTGTAGTCCCAGCTACTAATGAGGCTGAGGTAGAAGATCACTTGAGCCCGGGAGTCTGATGTTGCAGTGAGCTATGATGATGCCACTGCACTCTGGCCCACTGCAACAAAATTAACTAATTAACTAATTAACTCAAAATTAATTAACTAATTAATTGATTAAAATGCTCTGTGACTTAGTAATTGGACCAGAACTTTCCCTGGATTAACCAAGAATTTCTCCATCCACATCAGAGGTGATGATAGATAAAGGGTGCTCCCACAAATCAGAGGAAAAAGCCAACGTCCCTTAGATAAATGAAAAAATGGAGAAAGTAAAACATTTAAAAACAATAAATTACATCTCTGGCACTGATTTGAAAAAAATATTGTAATGAAGTCTGATAATTGCTTTTTTCAATTCCACAATCAAAATCTGCTAGGGCAATTTTATGGATTTTTTTTTGCTAACACTGTTGAACTGAACTCAAAAACATAAGTATTTCCCCCTATCTCCTGTCACTTGCCTATTTAAGATAAAATCAAATACATTTATTCCAGAATGTGTTTTATACTCTTCTGAAGTTCTCCCATGGAACTCTGAGATAGTTTCTCCTCTTTCCCTGCCCCCTGAAGAAGAAATTAGCAAGGAGATTGCAAGCCCACTACAGACCTCTGCTCAACTCTTCTGCGGCTGATTCCCAGCACAGTGTTCAAACACTACTAGGTGCAGTCTTCATTAATCTACTCTAACCCTACAGAATTTATTTTGCTTTGTTTTAAGGTGCAAGATTCTCAATTTTCTACAAATCTCCCTAGAGATTGCTACAACTGAGAGTGAAGAAACCCAAAACTTCCAAGGAACGTTTGGGGATTATCTAGTCTTAATTCATTCCATTTTAGCTCAATCATACACTTAGTCAATGTCTACCTGGTAGGCAAGGTGCCAGGCATTAGGCAAATCAAACATAACCCTGCTTATGGTAGATTCAGGGCAGTGGTGAAATACATACAGTGCACTTAGTACAGAACAGGGGCTCCTCCTAGGTGTCAAAGAAAATGTTCTGGTCAAAATCATGGCGGGTGACCGGGCATGGTGGCTCGAACCTGTAATCCTAGCACTCTGGGAGGCCGAGGCGGGAGAATCCCTTGAGTTCAGGAGTCCAAGACAAGCCTGAGCAAGATCAAGACCCCTTTTCTACTAAAATACAAAAATTAGACAGGCATCATGATGGGCACCTATAGTCTCAGCTACTCAGGAGGCTGAGGGAGAAAGATCATTTTAACTCAGGAATTTGACATTGCTGTGTCAATGGCCCTCTACCCAGGGTGACAGAGTGAGACTCTGTCTCCAAAAAAAAAAAAAGAAAAATTATGCCTGGACCAAATGTTCAATACAAGTGAGAGTAAGTTAGGCAAAACTACATGGACAGGACAGTCTCAAATTCCATCAATCCATTTTTACCGATTTAGTATAAAAAAAAAAAAAAAAAAAGCAAAACTAGAGAAGAGAGAGGTTGATATCACTGTCTCAGTTCATTCTTTGTTTGTTTACTTTTGCTGAGTTAACTCACAAAGTTCACTTTGAAAATGTTTAATTTTCCTTCCTATGATGTAAATGAAAAAAAAAATCAGTTGTCATGGTCTGAATTTCGAAAGTAAAATTAATATATTCTGGATTAAGTCTGAGTAAAATTACATTTTAATTCAGTGAAAAGATATTCTGTTTAATAATCAGCTTAAAATTTTATATGACCGTGTGCTATCTTTAAAAGAACTACTCAGTTTAAATTTCATTTACCAAAATCAGGAGAAACGCTAAGATTTTTTTTACAAAGGGGAATGCATTCCAGTTTCTTCGATCCTTTGTTAGTCTTCCTTAAAGCACTGACTGTGCTTGTTTCTATAACATATGGGATTTTATACATTAAAGCAAAGCTGTGTTTGTAAAAAAGAAAAAAAAAAAACACGGCTGATTTTAAATTCCAGTTTTTATTCCTTGTGCGCTACACCCTGTTATAAAAACGTTCCAGATCATTCTCTTTTGCCCCAATTTTATCCTACAGAAGTCTCTTTATTAAGAAATGAGAGTTAATGAAAAGAAAAGTAGGGCTACTGTTTATATGGCTGCAAATACCACTAGGGAAATATTTCATGTTTACATTTTGCCGAACTATTTATAGCGGGGACACACTCTACAGTAAAGCCCTCTTTTCCCAGCATAATGGACATCTTTGTGCCTGGAATCTATATACTTACAGAGTTTACAGTCTTACCCAGTCTGACCACATTTCACGCCACATTACTTTGTCCTACAAACCCAGCTATATTAGAGCAACACCTTCTGGCAGAAAGGCGACACTGACAACCTAGAGAAAACAGCGGCTGCCTGACAGGGTCTTCCATCAGCAGGGAACTCAGCTACATCTAGCGCTGTACCAAATCTCTCCTAGCCGTTACCACGGGCTGCTTTACCCCTACAGTTGATCCTCTAAGGTTCTCAATTTTCAACAACCGAGTTCCTTTCTCAGAATGGATGGCTGCCGTCAATGGCTGTATTTTATCTATAGTTTAACTAGGATGTACTCAGATACCACCAAGGAATCTTCTGAAACAGTTCTTGCCTGCAGGGTAGTATCAATGCGTGAACTTTGGAGTCCCTCTGGTGGTCACCGAAGTCAGCTTTAAACAAAACTGGTTTGCTAGCATCCCTCCGCCACCAGCCTCACCCACACACCCTCTTCTCTCTGCACCCACTCCCCTATTCCATTCTCATTCCTTGGCACACACAACTCTTCACCCTCTCCTATGAGGTGCACAAATACAATAGGAATAATTTCTATACATTCGTGGTATCTGGTTGTGGGAACATTTTGCCCGTGACATTGAATTTGCAATAAAATGCTCTCACCTATCATGACACTGCTGAAAATTAAAACTCTTGCCTGGGTTCTCAATCGGTGATCATAGCTCTGGCTTCTTCTTTCCTTAAATAAATTTTAGAAATTAATTTTAATTTTTAAAGAATGCCTTTCTTCAGGCACGTGACCCTTACTGGTTTATCCTTCTTTTCAGTCACATGATTTAGTTTTCCTATTTAAATGTGCCTTTAATTTTCCTAATTCAAGAAAACAGGGATACTCAGGATGAACAGTGACTTAGGGTGGTCACGGTAAATGTAGCGTCTTTCCCTTGGTCCTTTATTTTTACCTAAGTGGGAGTGAAGTCTTCCTGGAATCCACCCTTGAGTGAGGGGAAGCTTTCCCATCAAGTGCTGAATTGAACTTGAAGGCGATTAAGAAGTTTTTTTTACCTACACAGAAATGAGATGTCTCCTTGACATTGTGTGCTGTCCCCTTGAAATTTCTGTCATTATCTATGTTTCTGCGCCTGTGGTCTCAGAATTTCAAAGCCTTCGGCGTTCCGTTCCCGTCAGTTTGTGAGTTTTCTGCGTGGATATGTCTTGCCTGCCTTCGCTCTCAGCTGAAACATACTCACCCTTCAGGGCTCTGTTCGCTTTTATTCGGAAAAGTGAGTCAATTTCAACGCATCATTTAGAAAGCAAAGGAATGAAAGTCAATTGTTCTGGATACTGAGATCACTGAGTGCTCCTAAATCTTTCCAAATACATCATTACTTCCCAGGTACCCCCAAATCGCCTCTTTTTTTTATGATGATAAGCTTGTTTTAGTATCAAAAGACTACAATATACAAGACTAGTCGTCACACCCAAGAGTTTATTAAGTTAAAAGGAGAGAACTGAATAGACAATGGTGGTTGAAAATAATACTATCACAACACAGATCATCCTTTCAAAAGTTGTAACAATCAAATATTTTAAAATAAACACATACGTTATGCTATCCAAAAAATAGTCAGACAGCGATACCATTGCCCATGAGGATCTAAATATAAATAACCTTGCACTTATTGAAAGCTGACACTAATAAGAAAATATATAGTGAATAATATGCAAGGGAAAGCATGAACGCCATCTCTTGTTGCTTTTTCTCAAGTGTTGCACGTACTACAGATGAAAAAACAAATGACAGCAGCCTGGCTTCTCTTGAAGACAACTTTCCCTGTGGTCTCTAATCTCCAATTCACTTTCATACACCGGATGGCTGCAGGGGCTCAGTGTTTTTGAAGGGGAGTTGTAGTTCACATCTTAATATTTTTAAGAGATGTAAGCAATTCAATATAGCAAACAGAAAATCGATTTCAACGTTCTTTGGGCTTTTAATAAGTGGGTCCTTTTCCATTATAGCAACAAATTTTCAATGTCTTGTCATTCATCACCACCGTGATGCGGGTTTTCTGAATCTGTAACAATAGGATCTGTAGACTTCAGTGAATAACTGTTTCAGCTGTTGTCATACGGCCCTAATTATTTTAAATTAGAGGGACCCGTTGGCGACACTAGAAACACGGATGCCTAGCACCATCTATTGTTCAAGAACAAAACAACTGTACGGTAAATAGGGGGAGAGTCCTTCTCAAGTCAAGGTAGGACTTTTAAAGAGAGAGTTTGTATTCATTTTCTATTGCTGCTGTAACAAAGTATCACAACCTAACACAAATTGATGATCTTTGTGTTTTGAAGGGGAGAAGCCTAAGACAGGTCTCACTGGGCTAATCAAGGTCGTCAGCAGGACAGTATTCCTTGCTAGGGGAGAATCTGTTTCCCACCTTTGTTAGGCTGTAGAGGGCATAGCTTTTAGATGCCACCCACTTTCCTCAGGCTCAGAGCTCTCTTCCTTCATTTTCATTGGATATCTCAGACTATTCATTCAAAGTCATAGTTCACTCTGATTCTGACCCCAGCTGGGAAAGATTCTCTGCCTTCAAGGACTCATGCGATTAGGTTGGGCCCACTCCCACAACTGTCGGGGGGAATCTCCCCACCTCAAGGTCTTTAACCTTAATGATATCTGCAAAGTCCCTTTGTCCATGATTACATTCACGGGTTCCAGCAATTAAGATACAGACATCTTTGAGGAGGGGGGCATGATTGTGCTTATCACAGGATGTGAGTATTAATTAAAAATTAATTTCCAAATCAATTCTAAAAATTAATTATCCGTATATTCAAACGTTAATCCCTTGACTCTCGGTGGAGTCAGCCTGTTGGCAGTGCTGTATCATTATTTATGTGGAAGATGGGGAGATCTGTCATTCGTGTCATTTTAGGTGTTACAAACTCAGGCTGCAATTTGTTAATTTTCTGTCACTAATGCATCTTAGGTAAGTATTCTTGAAATGGCCATCTCGTAAGAATCTCCCTACTAAGTTCACTTTTCCTTAGTGAATGGGTCAGCCCTTATTTCTTCTGACACCCAAACTCTGAGCTCCACCTGGTCCCAACCCTCCAACCTGTTCACTTGTGTGTGCTACCACCATAATCTCTATACAGGTGTCCTCAAACTACTACATGCAGCCCACCTAGGACATTTATGTGGCCTGCCCAGTGTTTTTGCCACGACTGTTTGTCCTACTTAGCAGCTGACTTGTTCTGGGGCCCGCAGTCCAGCCCTCCAATGGTCTGAGGGACAATGAACCAGCCCCCTGTTTAAAAAGTTTGAGGACCCCTGCTCTATATAGTCATGCATTCAACAAATACCATTATTTTCTAATATTTTCTGTTCAACTGAGGAGGCCAGCTTTGAATATCTCTTTTAGAACATGCAGATAACCTGGTCTTCCTTACGACACTAAAATGCGATCTGCGCTTATTCTGATTTATTTTCTAGCAATGCTGTCTTACTGCACTCCTAACAGTCCTGCAGAGGCGTGGCTGCTGGATTATTCCTGGGCTGCTGAGGCATGTCATGACTACTTTAGAAGAGGAGGAGGAGAGAGAGGTGCTAGGGAAATGCCCAACAGACTGGTTTCCCGTTAACCCCATTCCCTCCTGACCAGGAGACACTGGGCAACTGGAAATAGAAGCAGCTTTTGGCTGGCAGCATCGCTCAGAGTCCTCACTGGTTGACAACCTGTGCCCATCATGTTAACATTTCTGGAGAAGAGAAAATCCGTAAAGAAGAGTTTTCTCCGGCCACATTCATTCCGGGATGTGTTTGATGATTTCTTACTATTTTGGAAACTAGCAGCTCCTTTTTCTAACTTTTTGGATTTGGGACTAAAACAAAGGCGCTGAATTTTTTTTAAGGATTTTGAATGTAAGTGATTCGAGGTGTATCTGCACTTCTTTCTCAAAATAATAACTAGAGACGTCTAGTCTTGGCAAACCTCTTTTTGGCCCTAACTCAGGGCTCTTGACTTCCCCCCTTCTCTCCCTGATTCTTACCTTGTCATCTCTATTCTTTACCCAAGCCTTTTTTTTTTTTTTTGCAGTTCTTGGCCGGGGCTGGGTTTGAACCCAACACCTCCGGCATATGGGGCCAGCGCCCTACTCCTTTGAGCTACAGGCGCCGCCCCCCAAGCCTTTTCTTCATTTTCTTCTTCACTTTCTCCTCTAGTTCCTACTGGTTTTGTTGTGTTTTTAAAATCTAATAAAATAGAAAATCCCTTTAAAAAATTATAGAATAATTATATTATATAATTCTATATATTATAGAATCATTATGTAGATTACAATCCATAACTCACATTCATGGCTAGGTAACTTGATAATGACACCAACTCCGTGGCACTCTGACACCCACAGTTGGGTTACAGTTACTTTACAGTTGAAGAAACTAAAGCTCATCTAATTGACTCAAATTCTGAAAGAACATACTTGGTGGTAAAAATATGGAGAAATGGTCACTATCATATAATGTTGGTGGGAGGAAAACATTGATTCAGCTTTTCGGAAGGGCAGAGCCAAAATGCCATGGCATTTGACTATATCCAAATGCTAAAACATTAAAGTAAGTTCCTTAAAGTTATTTTAACTTACTTAAAGTAAGTCTTGGACCTGAAATTTCTGCTTTAAATGATGTATTCTAATGAAAAGTTTAAGGATGTGAACGAAGATTAAAATAAAGTGGTGTTCTCATCTCAGACTTGTTTATGATAGCAGTAAATTGGAAACAACCTGTAACAAAGACGGCTGGTATTCAGCAAAATCTGTTTCCTCTGCCTCCTACACACACCATCAGGCTACCCTTCCCAGACTCTTCCGCTAATAGAAGTGATTGTGAGACTGTGTTCTGGGTGATGGGATGTGGGCAGAAGTGATACCAACAGCTTCGAGCTCTGCTCCATAAATACCTCTCGTGTGATCCTCCTTGTTCTCTTGGCCACGGGATAGAAACCCGAAGCCCTAGGTAATGACAACACTACGAGGTGAAAGGAACCTGGGTCCATCTGCGGAATGACTGACAGCAGGCAAGACTACTTCTGATCAGTCACATATACATTACACTTGGTGTGAAGAAGAGAGAAACTTTTCCTGGATTAAGACACTTGAGATTTTCATCTTTACCCAGTAAAGCAGCTAAAGTCGACGCTAATACAAAATTTACATGCGATAAAGAAAGTAGTCAAATACACGTAAGTCAATTTCTTAAATAAAACAAACTTTCTTTGGATGAGTCACCAACCACCATCTGGGAAGAAGCCAGGTCAAAAGAGAGATAAAAACCTGTTCTTTCTGTTCTACTTTATCATCATCAGCCTTACACAGGCTATTAAATGAACATGCCATTGTTGTATTTACTACAACCTTTGTGTGACTGAGGTGGGGTCGTTCTACTTCCCATTTTAATTTTTGACACTATAAGAGACAGGAAAGAGAGAGAGAAAGGAAATTCATTTGTAATTGAATGTTTAAAACATAAAAGAACAAAATCATTTTATCATAAGGACATTTGCACAAGATTCTTTATCGTAGTGCAACTTACAATCACCAAGACATGGAAACAACCTAAATGCCCATCGACTCAGGAATGGATTAACAAAGTGTGGTGCATGCTTACCAGAGAATACTATTCAGCCGTAAAGAAAGATGGTGACTTCACATCTCTTGTAATATCCTGGATGGAGCTGAAACACATTCTTCTTAGTAAAGTATCACAAGAATGGAAAAGCAAGTATCCAATGTGCTCAATACTAACATGAAGCCAGGAGATGACCCGATGCATGCCCACATAGGGGAAAACTCATTTCAATTCAGGGGGGGAAGGGTCACCAGGAAGGGGAATGGTCGCACTGAATGGGCACGGGGTGGGGGTGTCTGGCACACCTTTTGTGTGGGGGACGTAACCACAAGTGAGACTCTACCTGACGAAATCAAATATTTTGACCTGGATGTTTCTAGCTTCACATTAACCTGAAATACATTTACTTTTCAAAAAGAAAAATGAATAAAGTAACCATAAACTTTGCAAAAATAAATAAATAAAAAAATAAAAGAATACATTCTGATTAGTGATTTGCTGTGGAATCATAGAATTGGAGAGTTAAGATGAGTCCAGGGTTAGTTAAGCCAGTCACCCGAATGGCCTGAATTCCAGCCACACCATTCAATCAAGAGTCATCCATTCTTTCCTTGAACACCTTCAGTTATGGGCACCTGATGAACACAGAAGCGTCGTAGGGTTTCTGTGTCTCTCTGTTTGATTTGCAAAGCTAACAGCAAAGATAAAAAGAGGAAAGCAGGCAGACAAGCGAACACGGGCTGGATGCCTGCTGACTGGGACCCACCATAGCACATCACTTCATTTTGATCTTCACAACAATGCTGTAAGGTTGATATGCCCCTTCTTCAGGGGACCTGAAGTTCCGAGGGTGATTCCTGCATCTGCCAGGTTCCTGTATCTGTCGCTGACAGAGGCAGTGCCTACCCTACCAGAGCGTGCCACCTTCTGAACCTTGAAATAAAAAAATAGGAAAAGACAGAGGATCAGAGAGATTTGGCTAATGATTGGTGGGCTGACATCTGCAATAAGGGCAAGGCCTGGGAAAAATGGCATCATGCAAGGACGTGTCTTCTCAAATTAGACTGCTAAGGTTTACGTCCAACTTCTTCTGCTCCCTAGTAGTATAGGCTTATGAGAGTTTCCTAACATCTCTAGGCCTTGCCTTCCTTATCTGTACAAGGGGATAAGAAATGATAACTATATCACGCCGTCATATTGAAGATGGTTTGAGACGAACCACATGCTTACTTTGCACAGAACCTTATAGAGAGTAAAAGACATGGGGTTTTGTGCACAGAAAATGGGAAATGTAGCAATTTTTGCCCTAATTGAGAATTTATTTATTTATTTTTTTGAGACAGAGTCTCACTATGTTGCCCTCAGTAGAGTGCTGTGGCATCCCAGCTCACAGCAACCTCCAACTCTTGGGCTTAAGTGATTCTCTTACCTCAGCCTCCCAAGTAGTGGAACTATAGGCGCCTGTCACAATGCCTGGCTATTTTTTTTTTTTTTTGGTTGTAGTTGTCATTGTTGTTTGGCTGGCCCAGGTTGGATTCAAACCCGCCAACTCTGGTGTATGTGGCTGGCGCCCTAGCCACTGAGCTACAGGCATTAAGCTCCAATTGAGAATTTAAAACACTTTAGGGTACTTGCAATTTTCTTGGAGACATTCTCAGATATGAAAGTGATATAAATATATATATCAAAGTATAGTTTTAAAATAGTATACCTTTTATTATATGTTCATATTCTTTTCACCAGGCCAAAATTCTGAAACCTTCTGTGCCTTCTAGGTGGATGTGATGTTAGGTGAGTGCTTTGAATTCTACCTCCAGGTATTATGCCACTAGAAATTTGTGTGTAGAATTCTCGTTCCCTGGACACTCCCTAGTAAATTCCCTAGACTAACAACATGGAGTACTAGGGGTATAGTCTGTGATCATTAAACACAGGAAAATAAAACCTGATAGTTCCATAAAATATCAGAAACCATCACTTTAGCACAGTGATCGTTGCTTCAAAATACCTGACTCGGATTTTGAATATGATGTTAAAAAATCTTCTCCCAAAACATAGTCATATAAATGACACACATAAACAAGTTCATCTAAAACTCAGGAGCTTTTTTCAGTGTTCCCATTTTGTAATTATGTACATGCAATTTATTTCAGGGCTGGGAGAGAATTAAAGAATGGAATGTCAAATTGGGAGGAATGTCCAGCTCAATTCCAGTTGCCTACGACCATCAGGAAGAGATGAAATGCAAACAGAATTTTCCCAATGGGAAGAAGTATCCTGGAGAGCCCGGGGCGGGGGGGCGGAAAGCGTTTGGAATTGTGCGATGCCGCTGAGAAATTAAACAAGAAAATACGCAGAGTTGAGGGAACAATTAGAGAATGGTAAGAAAAAAAAGCAGTGGAAGTCTTCTATCAAATGAAATCTAGGGGAACTCCAATGTATAAACAAGCAAAAATTAAAGTTGCTCTGCTTGAAGTATGAAGACCCTCTAACGCATCTTCCCTCTGCTGACACTTGGGTCTCTGCAGCCCACAGTTTAAAGATCAGTGCCTGGCTCGGCGCCTGTGGCTCAATCGGCTAAGGCGCCAGCCACGTACACCTAAGGTGGCGGGTTTGAATCCCCAGCCCAGGCCC
>CAUYQV010165372.1:0-12844 GCA_963574575.1 Galagoides demidoff | reverse complement strand
AATAATTAGCTTCTACAAGAAACAGTCTTCCTGCCCTTGGGATAGGCAAAAATTTATTAGGAAACAAGATGCACTAACCATATGAATAAAAAGCAGATAAACTGGATTTTATTATAATTAGGTCTTTAATAAGTTACCATTGAGAAAGGCATGAAGTAGAAGAAATTGGTGATGTATATTCCAACAAAAGATTCCTCCAGAAAGCATAAGGAGCTATTACGATCAGTAAGAGAAAGACAGCCAATATATTTATTTAGAAATGGACAGGAGATTTGAATAGGCACTTCCCAAATAACCAGATGGCTCGTGGGCATTCTGATAGCAAATTTGTAGGAGAATATAAATTAAAAGGCAAGGTATCATAGATTGTCTTGATACCTGGTTCTGGCCAGTAGAATCAGCTACTTTGCAAGAACTCTGCCCTGCAGGTGAAGTTTGGGTGTGGGAATCAGTGAGTACTAGTCTCACTAATGACACCCAGTTGGTAAATTTTCAGGAATTGTGAGCTGGTTGTTAAACACAACTGCTATTTAAAAATTGGATTATAAAGCCAGGCACACCGGTGACTCACAACTGTAATCCCAGCACTCTGGGAGACCAACATGGGTGAAATGCTCAGCTCAGGAGTTTGAGACCAGCCTGAGCAAAAGCGAGACTCCATTGCTACTAAAAATATTAAAAAACTAGCCAGGTGTGGTGGCACATACCTTAGTCCCAGCTACTCAGGAGGCTGAAGCAAGAGAATCTCTTGAACCCACAAGTTTGTTGCTGTGAGCTATGATGATGCAATGGCACTCCACTCAGGGCAACAGAGTGAGACCGTCTCCAAAAATAAGAAGTTGAGGCTGAGCGTGGTGGCTCATGCCTGTAATCCCAGCACTCTGGGTGACAGAGCAGATGGATTGCCTGAGCCCTTAGGGTGAGACCAGCCTGAGGAAGAGTGAGACCCCATCTCTGGGTGGGTCTGATGGGGCCAAAGGTGCTCTGTGTGCCCTCCTTGTTTCCCATTGGAAATGGCTGTGAGAGGACACCATCGACACTGACAAACCCCACAAGATGACCTCTGCTGAATGAACACACTGCTTTCTGGTGCGGGTCCCCACTTTCCCCACCCTTGCAGGTGTGTCTCCTTCCTGCCATCCTAGGAAGGAGATACTGTTGTCTTCTCCTTGAGTCGGCCTCTTAGGGGTTCCTTGGGAGCCACTCCTAGCAGCATCTTTGTCCCCACAATAACACCTGTTGCTGCCACAGGCCATCTGCCCAAAACCAAGGAGAGCACCTCCTTCCTCTGGCCAGGCCCTACCTATAAATCCAAGGTAGGTGTGCTTCAGGAGTGCTGAACAAGAAACCACCAGGAGCACAACTCCAAGCCAGAGGTGACTCAGTGTCAACTCCGTGGAGGAAGGATGCCGCTGGAAATTGGGCCAGTCCCCACCCCAACCTTGCCAGCAGCCTTTGAAACAGAGCGGTTGGTGTGAATTACCAAGCTTCTGTGGCAGGACACTTCAAAGAGAAGAACTTGCTCTTTCTAACTGCTTTTGTGTCAAACAGAGGTGTCATTGTTTTCAGCAAATACCTTGGGACTCCAGTGAATAAATATCATTCTGTTTTCTAACTTTTTCCCTCTCTGTTTTTCAAAGTTATGTATAAAGGCATTTTGCCTAATTCCTTCAGGCCTCTGTTTCAGCTTCTATTTATTTGGTGTGATAGAAAGCTCTTAATTTAGATCTCCCTGCTACCAGTTCCAAGAAATCTGCCACCAGCTCCAAACTTCGTGTCCTGAAATGCCACCCATTCCAGCGGGGTGAGCCAACAGTCTCTGAAAAAAGAAAGCAATTGAACAAACCGACATTGTGCTTCCAGATGCTGGCTGCTGCCCCAGCGCCAGGAGGACTCTGGCTTTTACTGGGGCCTGGTTGGAGGCCACATTGCTTTCGCTTCCAATTTCAAAACTACCACAACCTCTAACCTGCCAGACCGCTGAAAGCTAAGGGATGGCACTTGCTACAGCCCTTCCTGGTATCAAACCCTATTTCCTGCAGAGCCGACAGCTTGTCCCCGATCCTCCCTACCCCACTGGGACCTCTCCTAGGGAAGGGGGCCTGGTGTCCTCAGCCCTACCCCTTCCCGCTCCTTTCTGCCCTCACTTCTCCTAGGGGACATCAGCACACCCTGCTGACTGTCCATGCTCACCTAGGTGTTCATTTGTTCATTCATCAAATCTACAGTGCACAGGCCTCATCATTCCAGGAGGGACGACTGCTGTCAGCTAGGATAGTAAAATATATGAAAGGTCTCTGGGGGATAGAGGCCTAACACCAGTAGTGTGGCAGCATCTCAGTGTCTGGCAGGTCTTATGGCTTAGGTAAGTGCTGCCTGTGGCCTTGGACTCAAGGGACTTGGTCTGGGCCAGGTAGGGGGCATGTCTGCTGCACTTCCACCTGTTAACAACCAGCCCCTAACTGAACCCCTGCTTCCCTCAGAGCCCCCACCCCTTTTCTCCTCCACAGGTTTTAAATTCTGGTCTTGATCAGGTCTGCCATTGAGTCTGCCCTGCAGTGCTGTGAGGGCACCAGTGGGCCCCCTTATCCTGGTCTGAGCCCCCACACTGCCATCCCGTGCCAGGCTGTCAGCCTCATCCTCCTTCACCTCTCCAAGCCTGTGCTTTCTGGGGTCCGGCCAGCCCTGACCTTCCCCAGTTGCCCTCCCTCCAGCCGCAGCCATACCCTCAAGTTAGCTCAGCTCTTGGAATGCTGGCTTCTACCCTCATACACGGATTTAATGAGCTGGCCTGGCACATAGCAGCTGCCCAGTAAACATTAAAAAAACCCAAGCTACAGGATAAGAGACATACACCACAGTCTGGCTGCGGAGGCCTCTGAGTCTGGTGCCCCTGGCCCCTATGTGACCTTCCTTAAACCCCTCCACCCAGGCTCTGCCCCTCACTGCCTCCCAACATGACGTTTGCTAACTGTCCCTCCAGGCTCTGTGTAATTTACAGACATGGCAACACTTCGCTTCCCCACACCCTCTATGCAGTAGACATGACTGTTACCCCCACGCCCCACCACCACTCTACATAGGAGGAGACAAATCAAAAAGATAAAGTAACTTCCCCAAAGCCATGAAACTGGAAAATGTCTTGAGTTGGGGTTTGCACCTGCTAAGCCAATCCACTGCTCAAGCCATTCATTCTTCTGCAGAAGGCTGCTTCCTTTCAAACAAACCTGCCCATCCTCCAAGGTACAGCCCAAGTCAGAGTGATCCTGCTCTGACTGGGCAGGCAGGAAAAGCCTTGGGCACCCCAGTGCCCTGCTGCTTGTCCTTAGTCTCAGCTACAGAGGGTGTTAGCTCCTGAGGCCACACAATGTTGTCCAGTGGTCACAACCTCCTGTTAGTGATGCCTTCTTTACTGACTCTAATACCTTCTTTTCAATTCTCATCTTGTAGGGAGCCCACTCCGTTCTTGGGAACCGTTGACTTGTGTTCTCATCAGGCCAGGCTGTTGTGCTTTTAGTTTCTCCTGAAGTCTTGGGTTGCTTCTTCTCGTCTCCTCTTTTCTTCCCCAGGTGTCTTTAGTCTGTTCTCCCCACTTCTTCACCCTGCAACCTCAGGATATCTGTTACTATCCTAGATTGGACCCACCCCTTCCTCAAATTCACAATTTTCTCTTGTTTGGTTTACAACCCTGTATTTCTGGAGTATAGACTGGAGGACCCGGGAAACAGCAACACTGGTGAAGGCAGCTGAGATCTAAATGAGGAGGAGCCAGCTCCAATGTGGCAAGTGGTACTGAGCAGTGTGTGCTGTGTCTGAGGGTAGACGGTGTGTTCAGTCGTTTTCGAGTGTAGCCATTCTAGCGGATGTGCAGTGGTGTGCCATCAGGGTTTTAGTTTGCCTTTCCTTAAGCAGTAAAGATAATTAAGCATTTTCTGTGCTTATTTGCAATCCATATATCTTCCTTGTCAAAAAGATTTTGTTTAAAATATTTTTTTTAAGAGATAATCTTTTAAAAATAGGATCTTACTACATTGCCCAGGCAAGCTTCCACCTCCTGGGCTCAAGTGATCTTCCAGCCTTAGCCTCACAAACAGCTGGGATTATGGGCATGAGACACTGTGTCAGGCCGAGTTCAGGATGATGCAGCTGCACTCCCCATCTGGCTGGAGGGCAGCAAGGAAAGAAGGCTTTCCAGGATATATCTGAAATGGTGCCTACTATCCTGCAGCCAGGAACTGAGTCTCAAGCAATCTGCACTCCCCAGGTTCTGCAAGTACAGACCTTCTGAGAAATGCCCCACTCTCTCTGGTTATAGGCCTGATTGCCCTGGCTAGGACCTCCTGTACTCTGTTGTGTAGAAGTGGTAAAAGTGGGCATCCTTCTTCTAGTTCTTAGGGGAAATGCTTTCAACTTTTCCCCAGTTAGTATGATGTGGGGTTCATCAAATGTGGCTTCTATGCTGTTTTTTGAGCGTTTTATCATGAAGCGATGCTGAATCTTATTGAGTGATTTTTCTGCATCTATGATCACATGGCTTTTGTTTTTAATTCTGTCGATGTGGTTAATCACATTTATTACCTGCCATTTATTCTGCATCTATTGAGATGAGCATATGCTAAACCATCCTTGCATCCCTGGGATGAAACCCACTTGTTCATGGTGAATTATCCATTTGACATGCTGTTGGATTAAGTTAACTAGTATTTTGTTGAGAATTTTTGTATCTGTGTTCACCTGTGATAGTGATCTGTAGTTCTTTGTTGCATCCATTCTTGGCTTTGGTATCCCAGTGATACTGGCTTCATAGAATAAGTAAGGAAGGAGTCTCTCCTTTCAGTCCTTTGGAATAGCTTCAGTAGGACTGGCACCAGTTCTTCCTGGTATGTCTGGAGAAATTCAGCTGTGAATCCATCTGATCCTGACCTTTTTGGGGAGGAAGAATTTTTAATGACAGATTCAATATCACTACTTGTTATTGATCTATTTAGGCGTTCTGTTTCTTCCTGGGTCAATCTCAGGAGGTTGTACACTTTCAGGAATTCATCCATTTCCTCTGAGTTTTCTAGTTTTTGTGTGTATAAAAGTCTCTGGTGATCTTGTGTATTTCTGTGGCATCTGTTGTAATGTCTCCTTTTTCATTTCTGGTTGTGGTTATATGATACTTTTCTTGGTTAGTCTAACTAGCAGTTTATCAATTTAGTTTATGTTTTCAAAGAACCAACTTTTCATTTTGTTGATACTTTGTAAATTTTTTGGCTCTTTTTCATTTAGTTATACTCTGATCTTTATTATTTCTTTTCTTCTGCTAACTTTGGGTTTCATTTGTTCATGCTTTTCTAGTTCCTTGAGGTGTGATGTTAGGATGTTAGATTGTTAATTTGTGATCTTTCTACTTTTTTGATGTAGGCATTTCATGCTATAAAATTTACTCTTAGCACTGCTTTTGTGATTGTTTTGTTATGTTGCATTTTTATATACCTTAATTTAAAAATATTTTAAAATTTCCATCTTTAATCTTTATTGACCCAGTGATCATTCAGGAGCATGTTGTTTAATTTCTGTGTGTTTGTATAGTCTCTGAAGTTCCTCTTCATATTAATTTCTAGACTTATTCCTTAGTGGTCTGAGAAGATATGATTCTGATTTTTTAAAATGTGTTAAGATTTATTTTGTGACCTAACATTTGGTCTATATTGGAGAATGTTCCTTGTACTGATGAAAAGAAGGTATATTCTGTATTCATTGGGTGGAATGTCCTATAAATGTCTGTTAAGTCCATTTGGTCTAAGGTCTGATTTAGTCCTATGTTTCTGTCTTGATGATCTATCTAGTGCTGTGAGAGGCGTGTTGAAGACCTCCACTATTATTGTTTTGCCATCTGATACTCTTTCTTTAGGTCTAGTAACATTTGGTTTATAAATCTGGGTGCTTTGATGTTTGGTACATTTATATCTAGGATTACTAGGAAAGACTGTTTATCCAGGGATGGGAAGATTCCAGTGGGAAAATCACAACTTTTCTTCAAACATTTGAGAGTTGTCATTGAGACCGGGGAAAGACATGCTCTGTATAGTATCAAATGGGAAGATTTAGAAACAGTGGATGAGAAGGTGGGGTGGAGATTAATTCATAGCATGTGAAGATGAATTGTCTATAGCTCAGGGCAACCAAGTAAGGTGTGGGCAGCTTTAGGAGGTAGTGAGCTGTCAGCTAATAAAGATTCTAGGACATGGACCAGAAGTCACTTAGGTGAACTATGTGTTGAACACATTTACTTGAGAGACTCACATGCTTTGAGAACATGAAAGAACTTATTTACTTACTTGTTTTTGAGAGGGGAAAGGGTCTTAGCAAAGGTATAAGGAGTTAAAATTTAATTGTCTTGGCTCAGAGCCCATAGCACAGGGTTATGGCACCAGCCCCATAGACCGAAGTTGGCAGGTTCGAACCCGGCCTGGGCCAGCTAAAGAATGACAGCTGCAACAACAAAACAGTAGCCAGGCATTATGCCGGGCACCTGTAGTCCCAGCTACTTGGGAGGCTGAGGCAAGAGAATCGCTTAAGCCTAAGAGTTTGACAAAAGCCTAAGTATTGACAAATTCTTTCAGCATTTGCTGGTTGGGGAAAGACTTATTTTTCTGAATTTATGAGGCTTATTCTGGCAGTATATAAAATTCTTGGCTGATGGGATTTTTTTCAGCACCTTAAAAATGCCATCCCATTTTGTTCTGGCCTCTAAGATTTCTGCTGAAAGGTCTGCTGTTAGTCTGTTGGAGTTTCCTATATAGTTGACCAGACACTTTTATCTTATTAATTTTAAAATTCTCTCTTTCATTTTGACTTCAGTCATTTTGATTATGTAATACTGTGGTGAAGTATTTTTTGCAGAGTATTAGCCTGGGGATTGTTGGTCCTCCTGTATCTGAATGTCTAACTCTCCTGCTAGTCCTGGGAAGTTTTCATGATTATTTTCTTAAATATGGCTTCTAAACTTTTTGATATCTCTTACCCCTTGGGACTACTAATGATTTTTAAATTCAGTTATTTTATGTGGTCCCAGATATCTCAAAGTCTTTGCTCATTCTTTTAAAATTATTTTTCCTTTATTTTTCTGACTGTATTATTTCAAAAGGCTGTCTTTTATGTTCTGAGAGTCTTTCTTCTGCTTGGTCTAGTCTGTTTTTGAAGTTTTTGGATGTGTTTTGTATTTCTGTCAATAAATTTTTCAGCTCCAGAATTTTTTTTTTAGGATGTCTTTTTTTTTTTTTTTTTTTTGAGACAATGTCTCACTTTGTCACCCTTGGTAGAGTGCTGTGGCATCACAGCTCACGGCAACCTCAAACTCTTGGGCTTAAGTAATCCTCTTGCCACAGACTGCCAAGTAGCTGGATTACAAGGCACCTGCCACAACACCTGGCTACTTTTTTTGAGACAGTGTCTCATTTTAGCTCAGGCTGATCTTGAACCTGTGAGCTCAGGCAATCCACCCACCTAGGCCTCCCAGAATGCTAGGATTACAGGTATGAGCCACTGCACCCAGCCAAGAAATCTTGACTGGTAAGTTTCTCATTCATATCCTGAATTGATTTTCAGATTTCTCTTGCATCTCATTGTTTCTTTAGAATCAATATTTGGATTCTTTATCTGACATTATGAGAACTTTTTTTTTTTTTGACAATCGTTGTGGTCCTTTAGTGTCATTATTTCCTTGCAGTCACTTATTCCAATTTTTTAAAATTGCTTTTTATTTAGGGGAAGAATTTTTTCCTGAGGATGTACATATGTTGTTGGTTGGGTAGAACACTTTGGCTTTGGTGCCTGAAGTAGTGTGATCTTTGTATAATCTTAGGCAGTACACAGGATCACTGGTATCTGTGACTTCCTTGGTGGTTTAGGGAATACTTAGTTGCTGCTGGGGCGAAGTTTCCCTGGGTACAGTCTTTGGGCCCCATGGTAAAAGCAGTGGGCTGACTATGCCTGATTTTAGGGCCAGGCAAGCTTACGTTGGCAGCAATGTGGCTTGCTCAAAAGGTAGTAGTTGGAGCAGAAGGCCAGGTGCGTGGGCAGGTTCTCTGGCCCCTCCTCCACTGGATAGACCTGGCTGCTGGAACTACTCCTGGTCCTGGGTGAGGCCTCAGATTATTCCTTCTGCTCCTTTCAAGTGATTCTTTCTCCAACCTCTGCCAGTTTCCTCATTTGCATATGCTGATGATTTCTCAGCTGAAGGCTTTCTTTGTAGGAAGAGCCCCTGCAAATCTCTGGGACCTTCTCTGCTTCCTTCTGCCTTCTTTACTCGGCCATGTTGGCTGCCTTTAACTCTCAGACCCGTTTCCTCCAATCAAACAGACTGGTGGCTTCCCCACTGGAATCTGCCCTCCCCATGCTGTGGTCTGCAGACTGCTTGGGGAGTAGGTTGGGATAATCATGGGGCTCCCCACATTTGTTTCCCCTCTATGAAGGATCACTGTCTCACCTGATTGCATATCACTGTTTCATGTAAATATATGTTTTATGGTGTTTGGGTGTTCCAGGCAGGAGGGCATTCCTTGTCCCAATTTTCCTGGAAGCAGTAGCCTTATGGGGCATTTAAAATATACATAACATGGGTGGGGCTCATAGCTCAGTGGGTAGGGCACCAGCCACATACACTGGAGGTGGCAGATTCAAACCCAGCCTGGACCTGTCCAACAACAACAACAACTACAACACCAAAATAGCCAGGCGTTGTGGCAGGCACCTATAGTCCCAGCTACTTGGGAGCTGAGGCAAGAGAATCTCTTAAGCCCAAGAGTTGGAGGTTGCTATGATGTATGATGCCATGGCATCCTACAAAGGGTGACATAGTGAGACTCTGCCTCAAAAAAAAAAAACAAACCAAAAAAATAAGTAAAATATATGTAACATTTACTCTTAAGTATTTGTAAGTATGTCATTCGGTGGCATTAAGTGCACTCCTATTGTGCAAATCATCTCTACCATGCATCTTCAGAACTTTTTCATTATCCCAAACAGAAACTGTTGCCATTAGACAATAACTCTCCTGAAGTGTACACTGGACATGCTACATGTTTAATTGCTGAGAGTCTGTATTTTATTGTCTTCTCTTAAATAATATGTTCGTGGGTTCAGTGTCCATAGCTTAGTGGTTATGGTGCCAGCCACATACACCAGGACTGGCAGGTTCAAACCCAGCCCAGTCCTGCTAAGCAACAATGATAACAACAACAACAAATATAGCCGGGCGCTGTGGCAGGCACCTGTAGTCCCAGCTACTTGGGAGGCTGAGGCAAGAGAATCCCTTAAGCCCAAGAGTTTGAGGTTGCCGTGAGCTGTGACACTACGGCACTCTACTGAGGGTGGCATAGTGAGACTTTTGTCTCAAAAAAAAAAGAGTATGTGATTTTATTCTGAAAGCAGTAAATTAACTAATAGAGCCTGATCTTCCAAGTCTTACTAAGAGGTTATGTGAAGGAAGAGTTAGAGTCGCCTTTACCCCAAGGTTGGAATAGTCCTACTAATAAGGTGTGCCCATTCTCGGGTCTCAACTCAGAACCCAGTGTTTGAAGCAAGGTCTCTCCATTCTTGCTGGGCAGAACTCCAGTGTTTCCCGCCAGTCTGGGATTTCCAGAATCCCCATTCACCGGACAGCCTCTCAGTAACTGTTTGCCAGGCCCTGTGGAGTCTTTTCTTATACATGTGAAACTCAGGAGTTTGCTCGAGGAAACCTCTGTGTATATTCCTGGCGCTCCTCTATGCAGGCTTCCTCCTTCTTACCCCCCTCGGGTAGCCCTGGTTCTGCTCCCCACTCTTCCTGGGCTCCACTTCCCTGTGCCATGCTGTGGAAAGCGTCCTCCTCAGAAAGCCATGGTGACTGTGGGACTCACCGCATGTTCCATTTGTCTTGAGGATTGACGCCCTAGAAAGGATTTTTACCCAATGCCTGAAGGTAGTTGTTTCCCATTATTTTGTCATTTTATATGATGAATTGTATTGTGGAAGAATAAACCCAATCCCTGTTAGGATATTTTAAAATAGGATGTCCAATACCCAGTTTGAAGTTTGCTTTTCTGCAATAGAAATTCTCCCTTCTCCACCTTCTCGCCTCTCCATGAGGTCTATTGCAGCCACAAATTCTCTGAGTTAGTTCAGGTTTTGTGGAAGGGACATGCTGAGTTTTGGAATGGTGCAGCAGAAAGCTGGAGAAAGAGCTGACCTAAAGGATAGAAGCCCTGGGACTTGTTAGGAGAGAAAAGGCAGATTCAAATTCCCTTGCCTGACACTCAGAGATCTAAGAAACCTTCTGAATTACACAGCACCTAACAGGGCCTCCCACTTAGAAAAGTAAAGTAAGAAGTTATCACAGAAACACATGGAATAAATGAATGAAATATGTTTATGTTCTCACTTCAAAGACAAAGCAGAAAGTTCTGTAGGTTTTGCAATTTTTTTCTCGAGTGGTCAAGGCACTTTAGACTTGTTTTAAATTCTCATATCAAACAAACCCTCACATTCTAGCACGTTTTCCCCATCTCACGCCTTCAAAGAGGTGGGCTTTCTCTTTCTCAAGAAGCTTCTGTGTGTCAGGGCAGCCTGACCGCTCAGATGTGGGTCCTTCAGCAGTGTAGAGCTGCCACCCCTGACAGGGCCAGGGACATTTGAGCTGCCAGGTCTTGACAGGGCAGTTGGCCAGAACCTTCTTTTGTGGGAAAGAGCCTCAGGGACAGGGAGGGGAGGAAAATGACTGTGTAGAATTTGCCCTACAGCTGTCTCCAAGTCTCTGCTGCTCTGAACCAAAGCCTTTTGGTCTCTGTCAGCCCATGAATGCAGAGCCCAGACAGCGCCCCCCATGGCATCTTCACCTTGGCCCACAGGGATCAGAGCTAGGGACAGAGAAAGGGGCAGAAAGGCTGGAGTCTGTGCACAGAGCTGCCCTGCCCTGTCCTGGCTTCCTCATTTCCTGTCAGCTACTTGTGTCTCCCTCCCTCCCTAGGACATCAGGAAAGGGCTCCCCTGTGGCCATAGGCTGACCGTGCTGCAGCCCCACTCTGCTCACTGCCAGCAGTGCAGCCCAGGCAACATCCTGCCTGGACAGGCCCAGGAGGAAAGGTGGGGGAAGACCCCACAGACCACCAGCTGCGCCAGAAAAAAGCCAAGCAAGCCTGCCTCACTCCTGATAACATGCCGGAAACTCCTTCTGTGCCTCTCACCAGTTGTCACCACACTGATTCTAAAAATAGTCTCTTTATTCCTGAGGAAGCAACTGGAGGACTTGACTGCATTTGCTTTTCCAATCTCCCACCTGAGACTGACTGTAGGCCCCGTGTGTTCTCACTGCAGAATCCCAAGGAGTTAGTGATGTGCTGGGGAATGGATGGCTCTAGGGTGAGACACCCACAAAGCCAACAGCAACAATGACAGGGATTTAAAGTGTATGAAAATACCAACATCAAGACACTGGGTGTCCTGGCTAAATAATAAATCCTAACTTACTCTCTTCTCTGTTTTTTGTTTGTTTGTTTTTACTGCTGTTTCCCCACAGCCTGAAAGTCAACATGTATTAGCAGGAAGACCCTGAAGGCTGGAGGGCAGCAGATGTGGACAGAGTGTCTGACGGATGTCATCACTTTGGGCCTGACACTGGGCTGAGTACATGTTGTCCCAGCACCACGCCAGTGTGGGGCAGGTGTCTGCAGTAGAATCCTCTGCCCATGGGCCGGCGTGGGGAGGGTGCCGCGGCAGAATCCTCTGCCCATGGGCCGGCGTGGGGAGGGTGTCTGCAGTAGAATCCTCTTCCTGTGGGACACCCATTCAATGGTGTAGTCCTCGGGTGTCCTGCTGATGTCATCAGTCAGTTTGCAGAGCCCAGGAGAGGCTCACAACCTAAACTCACCTACAGGTATGAGACCCAAGCCCTGTCTGGGTGGTGCTCCATGTGGCCCCTCGTTAGAACCTCTGGCAGCATGTAAGCATGTTATGACTGAGTCATATCTTCAGACGGACAAAACTCTTTGAGGGTGAGATCTATGTAATGGACTGAATCGTGTCCCTCCAAAATTCATGTGGTAACACCTTACCACCAATGTGACTGTATTTGCTGACAGGGCTTTTAAGGGTGTAATTATGGTTAAATGAGAACATGGTGGGGGTGGTGGGAGAGACACCAGGGATGCACCAACAGAGAAGAAGAGGCCACAGGAGGACACAAGGAGAAGGCAGCCATCTGCAAGCCAAACGAAGAGGCCTCAAAAGACTATTTCTGCTGGTGGCGCTGGTAACTCAGTGGGTAGGGCGCTGGCCATATACACCAAGGCTAGCAGGTTCAAAGCTGGCCTGGGAGGGTAGCACCTGTGGCTTAGTAAGTAGGGCGCTGGCCCCATATACTGAGGGTGGCAGGTTCAAATCCGGCCCTGGCCAAACTGCAACAAAAAATAGCCCGGTGTTGTGGTGGGTGCCTGTAGTCCCAGCTACTTGGGAGGCTAAGGAAAGAGAATCTCTTGAGCCCAAGAGATTGAGGTTGCTGTGTTGCTGTGATGCCACAGCACCCCTACTGAGGGTGACATAGTGAGACTCTGTCTCAAAAAAAAAAAAACAAGAACAAAAACAAAAACTATCGTTGCTGACACCCTGATCTCCGACTTCTACTCATCAGAACTGTGAAGGAGGAAATCGGTGTTGTTGAGCCCCCCAGCCTGTGGCGCTTTGTTTTTTTTGTTTTTTTTTTTGAGACGGAGCCTCAAGCTATCCCCCTGGGTAGAGTGCCATGGCATCACAGCTCATAGCAACCTCCAACTCCTGGGCTCAAGCGAGTCTCCTGCCTCCGCCTCCCAAGTAGCTGGGACCACAG
>CAUYQV010165371.1:0-28838 GCA_963574575.1 Galagoides demidoff | reverse complement strand
TCTCTCTTTTTTTTTATTTTTTTATTTTTTGGCTGCTATTTATTTCATCTTGTTGACAAACACACAGGTAACCTTCCTTTATCCTGCTCAGATCATTGGGTGCTCCGTCTCTTACCCCTCGGCCTTTCTCTCTCTCTCTCTACCTCCCTCTCTCTCTTTCCCTCTCTCTCAGGTGCTAACTGTCATTTTCTTGAATAGGCAAAACAGAAGAGGAAAAGAAAACAAAACAGCAGAAGAGGGAGCTGGGGGCGGGGGGGGGGGGGGGGGGGGGGGCGAAGGGAACCCAGAGGAAGGCGGGGAAATGGCTCCAGCCTTAACAAGAGCAAACAAATGTTTGTGACTCTGGAGATTGCCTTTCCAGGGGAACTCAGGCAGCGGAAAGGGGTTAAAAATAACATGATCCTGCTAAAGAAAGAGCCCCTCTGTCATTCCCAGTTTTCTTCACACATTATTGATTCTGAGGACTTGTAAGCTGGATATAAACATGCCCAGCTCCCAGGTCAGGCCTCCAACTCTCCCATCTGGCCTGGTGGTTCTGTCCACACATTACACGTCCAATAAGAAGGGAAGGCCACTCCCCCACCCTCTTTAGACCCACTTCATTCTTTTTTCCAGAAGCGGAAGTGGTAAGAGAAACTCACCATCTACCCATGCCAGACCCCACAGGGCCCCACACACAGCAGCCAGGAAGCCAATATCCCCATAAGCCAGTGCACTAGACAGAGAACACTGGAAGGAGGGACCTTCTAAAATGATGTAAAATGCATTCACACCTACCCACTGCCTGCTGGGGCTATTCCCTGCAAACTACTGGAGATTGTTTCACCAGGAGAGTGGAGGGCAATGTGGGCAGACAGGGAGAGGTATTTGTTTCTGCGAGTGACAGCCAACCCAAGCCCTGCCGTCCTTATCACCCTGCACCCAGGAATATGCTAAACAGCTGTAGTTAGCACCAAGCTATTTGGTGAATCCAATCAAGACACTCAGAAAGCAAAAGAGCACCACAGAGGAAGAGCCGGATGCAGGAGTAATTGAGTGCGCTGAGGGTCGTAGATGCTCAAAAAGAAAGCGGGGCCCAACCAAATGCAAATGGCCCCTCACTGAAGAGGCATAATGCCCACCGCTCTTCCCTGCTAATGGGCAATGATTGGCTGGAAATGTAATCAACAGCTCTGCCTCCAACATCTATCCCCACAGTGCTGGGATGATGGAAATCCATATTCATGAGAAAGCAGGCCAGCAATGTTCACTGGGTGCAGAAAGGGGGCAGGGATGGCCTGGGCGAGACCGAGGTCCTTGGGGAGTGATAATGAGGCCGGGGACCAGGGAAAACAGGGCTGTCAGAGCCCCTGCCCCCCTCACATATCTGGCCCTGACACGTACACATGTCCACTAAGCCTGGGACTAGAGAGAACTCTCAGCGTATTGAATCCATGATTCACCTAAGCAGAATGTCTATCTGGGCGACCCATCTTGCAGCATCCTGTGTGACAGGCTCACTCCCCCACCCAGCCGGATTCTGGCAAGATTCTTGGGAATGGATAGGAAGCAAATGGTAATAAAATGCACAGAGAGAACACAGTCATCTTAAGGTCCACCTTGGAATCCCTCCATCATACACTGGGTTGTCTAAGGTTTAAAAATGGGAGGCTGGTCATTTCCAAAAGACTTAAACAACAGACGTTTATTTTCTCATAGCTCTGGAAGCTCGAAGTCCAAGATCAAGGACTCGACTTCATTCTGAGATCATGTTCTTTTAATATCTTGGATGTTTAAATGTCCTACCTATAATGAAATGATGGCAATAAGAGGTGGTAAGAATTTTTCTAATGTCCATTTATAGCAAAATCAAAAGCTGTCAATCCTCTGACTGGCCCCAATTAAAAAATAAAAATCCATGACCTGTTAGTTTCTTCAGAAAGCCTCTCCACATTCCTCACTCCTTTAGTACTGATGCATAAATCTTAACATTTGAATTTTCACTCACTTATATGTAGCTCTATGATTGTTCTCTGACTCTTTCCAAATAGATTATAAGCTTCCAGAGATAAGGACCCTGACGCTCACATTTTTCTATTTCCACTTTTATATAGCACAGAGCAGTGCACTCAACACATGCCTAGTAAATGCTTCATGAATGAAAGAAAAAGAATAAACAGATAAAGTCGATTTTTAAAACTACCCTTCAGAAGATGCTTAGGACAATGAAAATATTCTATATGATACTATAATAGTGGGTACATGTCATTATACATTTTGTCCAAACCCATAGGATGTACACCACCAAGACTGATTCCTAATAGAAGTGGGTGGTTAAGGTGTGCAATGAAGGTCATCTGCTGTAACAAGTATACCACTTGAAGGGGAGATATTGATATTGATGCATGGGAGGGGGTTGTATGGGAAATCTTAGTACCTACCTTTCATGCTTGCTATAAATGTAAAACTGTTCTAGAAAAATTAAGTCCTAAAAAGAGAAAAAAGAACCCACCCAACAAGTTTTCAATGGTCCCAGGAAAAAGTAGGAATTTATAAATGGTAATGGGACATGATGCTATGGTGCCTGCTCACTTCAACTGTCTGTGGTTTCTTTGGTTGTACATAAAATATTAGGATAGGGAATGGATCCTAAATCAGCTGCAATGTGCCACAGGCCTAGGGAATATGGAAGCTTCCATACTGGAATTGGTCCAACATATGAAGTAGCTGGATACATCCCCAGGTTCCAACTACTTCATACCACCTTTGCTCATACCCTCTTCATCCTTCACTTACACATTAATACACATCAGTGCATTAACCTCTGTGTTAGGATGGATAATGAATAATCTGCCAAAAATATATACAGCCTGCTCCCCCAAACTTGTGAATATGTTACCCTACATGGCAAAAGGGACTTTGCATATGTGACTAACAATTTTGAGACAGCAAAGTTATCCTGGATGATGTGGGTCGGCCTAAGGGTCTTTATATGGAAAAGAAGGGGGTCAGAGTCACAGAAGGTGATGGACTGACAGAAGCAGAGGTCAGAGAAAGAGAGAGATTCGAAGATGCTCTGCTGCTGGCTTTGAAGGTGGAGGAAGGAGCCACGAGCTAAGGAATTTGAGTGATCTTTGGAAGATAGAAAAGTCAAGGAAATGGACTGTCCTCTAGAGCCTGCAGAAGGAATGCAATCCCACCAAGAGCTTGATTTTAGGACCCTAACCTCTAGACTGTAAAATAATAAATTTGTGTTGTTTTTAAGCCACTAAGTTTGTGGTTATTTGTTATAGCAGCAATAAGAAACTAATACTAAATACACCCTCCATACTGGTCTCCTGGCTTTGCCCTTGTCTTCTACAGTCTATTTCTATTTCTATTTTTTTTTTATTAAGACAGAGTCTCACTTTGTCACCCTTAGTAGAGTGCTGTGGCATCATAGCTCACAGCAACCTCCAACTCTTGGGCTCAAGCAATTCTCTTGCCTCAGCCTCCCTAGTAGCTAGGACTACAGGTGCCCACCACGACACCCAGCTATTCTTTGCCAGATTCGAACCCACCATCCCCAGAGCCTGTGGCCGGTGCCCTAACCATTGAGGTATGGGCGCCCAACCTACAGTCTATTTCTAAAACAAAGGCCAGAGTGAGTCTTTTAAAATCTAGGTCAGGTTATATATTTCCTCTTCCCACAATCTTCTTGTGGCCCCTATCTTGGAATAAACTACAAAATCACCCAAAAGACCCTACCTGACCTAGCCCTCACCACTTGTCTGAGGCTTCCTCTCCTATAATCACCCAGTCATTCCACTATGGCTATACTGGCCTCCCTGCAGGTCTAGGGCCTTTGTACTTGCTCTGCCTCTGCATAGAAAGCTCCTTCTCCAGACTGCCAAGCACTACCTTCCTCACCTCCTTCATGTATTTGCTCAAATGGCAACTTCTTGGTGAGGCTTCTCTTGAGTGTCCTATTTAAAACTAAAACTCCTCTTTCACTTTCCTCGCTACTGCTATCTCTATGACACTCAAACCCTCTGACACACTACATTTAACCATGTGTTTATTTATTCTCTTTCTCCAGTAGAATGTATTCTTCATCAAAATGACCAGGATTTTTGTCTGTTTTATCAGCAGCATCAAAATGGTGCCCAGCACATAGTAGGTGTTCGATAAATATCTACTAAGTAGATGATCACTCTCTGCCAACTTTTCCCTGTAGGAGCATGTCAGTGTTACTTCTGTCCCACGTGAGACCAATGAAGACAATGCTGATAAAAACAACCGTCACCCCCATCACAGTTAACAGTCACTGTGCACCAAGCGAGGGCCAGGTACTGAGGTAAGTACTCTACATGTATCAGCTCAGTTAATCAGATGGCAACGGTTCTTCACATGGGCTCTTCAAGGGACCTCCTCAAGGAGCAACAAAATTCAAAATCATGGATGAGATTTGCTGATTAAGATCCCAGGTTCAGGGCAAAAGGAAGAAACAGTCAACTGCAAAACCTGAGGTCATCGCAAGACCTTTGATAGAATGAAATTTGAGCCCATTACTCCTTAAAAGTTTCTACCCTGTTGTACATTCACAGTCAGAATTTTCTAATCAGTTTTTGTTAAACAAAAATAATCTAATGCCACCTGCCAATATGGAGAAAAATAACACAAGTTCAGAAATGAAGAAAACCTCCCCCGAATATGGGACTTCTGCTCAACAACCCAACCTTGTCCAAGGCCTCCAGGTACTGCCCATGCTCTCATGTTAGAGGTCCAAATGGTACAGATTAGGCTGCCAAGAGGGGAATGAGAAACAGCCAGGGAGAGGGGCAGGGATGGGCAATGGGGCACAGGTGCCTATAAAGGGGTTGGTACTATTTCTTGCACCCCAAAGACTCCGAGATTGAGAAGTGTGCCCATCACTGTGTGCATGAACCAAGCTGAGGTCAGATGGGGTTGGCTCTGCAGAAGTCTCCCCTTCTGACTCTAATCCCATGAGCCTCATCTGGAAAATACTTCCTGAAGCCACTCCACACATGTGTATACCTGATGTGCCTTGCTGGGGAAGAAAAGGAATCCCCTCTGAGGCCACATTAAGGGTGGGGATTTTCCTTTGTTTGCAATTGTAATCTCAATGGTGGCTGTAGTCAATAAACAAACAAGTGAAAAGATTCAGTGAGGTGTAAAAATAGATTTGCACAGGGCAGACAACTGCACATTCCGTTTATTTACCTCTTCTAACAAACCAATACCTGGGGTGACATTTATTAATAAACGGCTTTACCAGGTGCCTGATATGTGGCTCACAGAAATTAATTACCCAGCCCATGGTAAAACCATAACAAGCCCGCAGTGCTGTAACATTTGTGCTAATTGAAAAAGAGATAAGTGCTGTGGGTGCAATTTGCATTCAGTGCAGTGTATTAATTATCTTCAGTTCTCTTCATGATAAATATACCTGACTGAATCACTCTCCTAATTTGCCGGGTAATAGTCGTAAGTGCATTCCCTTAGGTAACCAAGGAAGGCATCGAGTTGTGGGCAAGATGGAGGCCTTCCTCTTTTCCATTCTTCAACCAGCTTAGCTCAGGTACTTTTCACCATTCCTGGGAATACAATGAATGAACTTATTATACTCTCCAAAATTCCCAGCCTCAGCCCTTAAATCGTTCCCTCCTCTTCTACCACATAGGCCAACGATGCTAGAAGCTCAGAGAGTACTCAAAAACTTTAAGTTAAAGGAGCTATATTTCAATCCATTTGATGACTCCACTGTCACTGAATATCATCTCTGCAAAGAAGGGCCTTTTGGCTCTTCATTGCCCCACATTAATTTTTATTTAATTGCATTTGTTCCTGAACAGACATGAACTAAAACTTGCATTGCAATAACAATGAGGAAAACCCAGATTGAAAGACACTCTGCAGTTGCAGCATCAGTGTCTGAAGGTCATGGTTGGCTCAAATCACAAATCCAGGGTGAGATGTACAGCAAAGTCCCACACCACCACCCAACGTGGAAGGCTGCCTTCCAAGGTGGAAAACGTTATTCATCTGCCATGAACTGGAATCCCCCAACCATCCAGCCTTGGTACATCTACAAAATCTTTGTCATTTCTTAGGATTCTTGGCAGTGTATCCCTCTTGCCTTCACTCGTGGGGCAATGTATAAGCGAGAGGTAACAACACCAATAATAACAGTTACTGTGACTCGAGAGCTTGCCATGTGTCAGGGCAAGGACTTGTGTCCCTGACAAGCATGACGGCTCCTGAGCTAGGGCCCTAGCCCATCTTCGTTCCTACCATGGGCGCATAGTAGGATACTCAATAAATGTTTGTGAAATCAATACAGATTTGTAATACTCCCCAAAGCAGGGAGACTGAAACTCAATTTATAACCCACTCCAGACAGTGCACAGCGCATGTTCTCAAATTAATAAATTTACAAGGTGTCCCAGCCCCACCCACAGCAGTCCAAGAGACCAAGAATCCTGCAAGACAAAGCCTTTAGCACAGAAAATGCCGACTGTGCCTCCCATCCACTGGCTAGGAGGAGGCTGTAATCTGATTCTAAGCTTTCTAACAGTCCACAAGAAGAGGAAAGTGCAGCTGTCAATACCCCAAAGACAAAACAAATCAGAGGTATAAGGGAAGCAATATGATTCCCAATACACTGGAGAGAAATTTCTCCTGAAGACAGAGAAGATATTGTTTGAATTCAGCCACACGCTTCTAGCGGGGAATTGATGGCTGGCACATTCCCTTCCTGTGAATCAGAAAAAGGGTGTCCTTTTCCAGGCTGACACACCCCACATAAGGGGCGGAGTTTGGGTTTCAGTCCTCACTCACCCTCTGTGTCTTTTGCAGTTGCCTGAGGTGGCCCTGCTGAGGGGGTAGTGCTTGTTTCCTTTTTTTTTTTTTTTATTAAATCATAGCTGTGTACATTAATGCAATCATGGGGCACAATGTGCTGGTTTTATATACAATTTGAAATACTTTCATCAAACTGGTTAACATAGCCTTCACCACATTTTCTTAGTTATTGTATTAAGACATTTATACTCTACACTTAGTAGATTTAACATGTACCCTTGTAAAATGCACCATAGGTGTGGTCTCACCAATTACCCTCCCTCCACCCACCCTTCCCTCCTTTTCTCCCCCTCCTTTTTCCCCTTCATCTTAGGCTGTAGTTGGATTATAGCTTCATATGGAAGTGTGGGTGCTTATAAATTGGTTTCATAGTAGGGCTGAGTACATTGGATACTTTTTCTTCCATTATTGAGATACTTTGCTAAGAAGAATATGTTCCAGCTCCATCCATGTAAACATGAAAGAGGTAAAAGTCTCTGTCTTTTTTAGGGCTGCATAATATTCCATGGTGTACATATACCACAATTTATTAATCCATTCATGGGTTGATGGGCACTTGGGCTTCTTCCATGACTTAGCAATTATGAATTGGGCTGCAATAAACATTCTGGTGCAAATATCTTTGTTATAAGGTGATTTTTGGTCTTTTGGATATATACCCAGTAGAGGAAATGAAGGCTTGAATGGCAGGTCTATTTTTAGATCCCTAAGTGATCTCCAAACATCTTTCCAAAAGGAACTTATTAGTTTGCATTCCCACCAGCAGTGCAGAAATGTTCCCTTTTTTCCACATACATGCCAACATCTCTGGTTTTGGGATTTTGTGATGTGGGCTAATCTTACTGGAGTTAGATGATATCTCAAAGTAGTGTTGATTTGCATTTCTCTGATGATTAAGGATGATGAAAATTTTTCACACATCTGTAGCCCGTGTACCTGTCTTCCTCAGAGAAATTTCTCTTCAAGTCCCTTACCTGCCATGAGATGGGATTACTTATTCTTTTCTTGCTAATACGTTTGAGTTCTCTGTGGATTCTGGTTATTAAACCTTTGTCAAATGTCTTGCAAATGTCTTCTCCCATTCTGAGGGCTGTCTGCTTGCTTTACTGTATTTTTGGCTATGCAGAAGCTTTTTAGTTTTATCAGATCCCAGTAATGTATTTTTGGTGTAGCTTTAATTGCCTGGGTGGTCCTCCTCTTAAAATATTCACCCAGGCGGATTTCTTCAAGTGTTTTCCCTGCACTTTATTCTACCATTTTTATAGTTTCATGTCTTAAGTTTAAATCTTTAATCCAGTGAGAATCTATCTTAGTTAATGGTGAAAGGTGTGGATCCAGTTTCAGTCTTCTACAGGTCACCAGTCAGTTCATCCAGCACCATTTGTTAAATAGGGAATCTTTTCCCCACTGAATGTTTTTTATTGGCTTGTTGATGATCTAATAAGGATAAGTAGATGGTTTTATCTCTTGGTTCTCTATTCTGTTCCACACATCTACCTCTCTGTTTTTGTGCCAGTACCATGGAGTTTTGATCACTATTGAGTTGTAGTATAATCTGAGGTCTGAGAGTGTGATTCCTCCTCATTTGTTTTTATTTCTGAGTAATGTCTTGGCTATTTGAGGTTTTTTCTGATTCCATATAAAACAAAGTATTATTTTTTCTAGGTCTTTAAAGTATGACAGTGGAGCTTTAATAGTGATTCTATCAAAATTGTATATCGCTTTGAGTAATATGGACGTTTTAACCATGTTGATTCTTCCCAGCAATGAACACGGTATGTTTTTCTATTTGTTAACATCTTCAGCTATTTCTTTTCTTAGAGTTTCATAGTTCTCTTTATAGAGATCTTTCACATCCTTGGTTAGGTAAACTCTCAAATATTTCATCTTCTTTCATAATACTGTCAAAGGAATAGAGTTCTTGACTATTTTTTTCAGCTTGACTATTGTTGGTATATATAAAGGCTACAGATTTATGAGTGTTGATTTTGTAACCTGTGATGCTGCTATATTCCTTGATCACTTCTAAGAGTTTGTAGTAGAATCCTTGGTGTTTTCCAGATATACAGTCATATCTGCAAAGAGTGAAAGTTTGATCTCCTCTGAGGCTATATGGATACCCTTGATCACCTTTTCTTCCCTAATTTCGATGGCTAAGACTTCCATTACAATGTTGAAAAGCAGTGGAGACAATGGGAAACCTTGCCTGGTTCCTGATCTGAGTGGAAATGATTTTGATCTAACTCCATTCAATACGATATTGGCTGTGGGTTTGCTGTAGATAGCCTCTATCAGTTTATTAAGTGTCCCTTCTATACCAATTTTCTTAAGTGTTCTGATCATGAAAGGATGCTGAATATTATTAAAAGCTTTTTGTGCATCAGTTGAGAGAATCATATGGTCTTTGTTTTTAATTTGTTTATGTAATGAATTATATTTATAGATTTATGTATTTTGAACCAGCATGAGACCCTGGGATGAAACTCACTTGGTCATGGTGTATAATTTGTTTGATGTATTGCTGGATTCTGTTTGTTAGGATCTTGTTGAATATTTTCACATCAATATCCACTAGTGATATTAGTCTACAATTTTCTTTTCTTGTTGGGTCTTTTCCTGGTTTGGGGATCAAGGTGATGTTTGCTTCATAGAATGTGATGGGTAGCATTCCATCTTTTTCTATATTTTGGAAAAGGGTAAGTATATAGGTACTAGTCCTCTTTAAAGGTTTAGTAGAATTCTGACATGAAGCCGTCTGTTCCTGGGCTTTTCTTTTTAGGGAGATTTTGTATAGTTGATGCTATTTCAGAACTTGATATAGGCCTGTTCAACATTTCCACTTCATCATGTCTAAGTCTAGGAAGGTGGCATGCTTCCAAGTATTGGTCTATCTCTTTCAAATTTTCATATATCTGAGAATAGAGTTTCTTGTAATATTCATTAAGGATTTTTTTAATTTCTGAGGAGTCTGTTGTTATTTTGTCTTTACCATTTCTGATTAATGAAATTAGAGCTTTACTCTTCTTTCTGGTTAGGTTGGCTGAAGGTTTATCTATTTTATTGACCTTTTCAAAAAACTAAGTTTTTGATTTATTGATCTGTTGTAGAATCCTTTTGTTTTCAATTTCATTTAATTCTGCTCTAATTTTGGTTATTTCTTTTCTTCTGTTGGGTTTGAGATTGGACTATTCTTCTTTTTCCAGTTGCTTGAGATGTCCCATTAAATTATTAACTTCCTCTCTTTCTGTTGTCTTGAGGAAGGCTTGCAGTACTATACATTTCCCTCTTAGGACTGCCTTTGTGGTATCCCAGAGGTTCTGGTAATTCACATCTTCATTATCATTTTGTTCCAAAAATTTAGTAATTTCCTCCTTAATCTCATCTATGACCCAGCTATTATTTAGCATAAGGTTATTTAGCTTCCATGTTTTTGTATGAGTATCCAGATTCCTATTGTTACTGAGCTCAACTTTTATTCCATGATGGACCAAGAAGATGCAAGGAATAATTTCTATTCTTTTAAATTTGCTGTGGTTAGACTTGTGACCTAAGATGTAATCAATTTTGGATGAATGTTCCATGGGCTGATGAGAAGAATGTGTATTCAATTTTGTTAGGATGAAATGTTCTGTAAATGTCTGTTAAATCCAAATCTTGAATAGTTAAGGTTAAGTCTAAAATTTCCTTGCTCAGTCTCTTATTAGAGAATCTATCCAACACTGCCAAAGGAGTGTTAAAATCTCTGACTATTATGGTGCTGGAGGAAATCAAATTGCTTATGTCTGTTAGAGTCTGTCTTACAAATTGAGGCACAATCTGGTTGGGTGCATAAATGTTAATAATTGAAATCTCATCATGTTGAGTGTTACCCTTAACCAATATGAAGTGACCATCCTTATCTTTCCTTACTTTTGTTGGTTTAAAGCCTATTGCATTTGCAAATAAAATTGCAACATTTGCTTTCTTCTGATTTCCATTTGCCTGAAATATAGATGACCATCCCTTCACCCTGAGTCTATATTTATCTTTTAAAGTAAGATGAGATTCTTATATGCAGCAGATATCTGGCCTGAGTTTTTATATCCAGTCAGCCAACCTGTGCCTCTTTAGAGGCCAATTTAAACCATTCACATTAATTGAGAATATTGATAAGCCTAGTAGAATTTTGGGTATCGAGTTTTTTGAAAGTCCAGTGAACATTTTTAATCCTTTTGCCACTGTGGAAGTTGGAATTTGATCAAAAATTTCTGAGTGAGTTTACTTTAGTGGTAGAGGATGGTGCTGGTCATTATAGGGGATAGGTCTGCAAATACCCTGGAAAGCTGGTTTAGTTATGGCAAATTTCTTCAACATGTGGATGTCATTAAAGTATTTAATTTCTCCATCATAAATGAAACTCAGTTTAGCTGGATACAGGATCCTGGGTTGAAAGTTATTTTGTTTTAGGAGATTAAAAGTCGATGACCACCCTCTTCTAGCTTGAAAGGTTTCAGCAGAGAGATCTGCAGTCATTCTAATATTCCTTCCCTTGTAAGTTACGGTTTTCTTACGTGTGGCTGCTTGCAGAATTTTCTCCTTTGTATTAATTTTGGCAAAGTATAACATGTCTGGGAGATGCCTTATTCAGGTTGAGACAGGCTGGGGTTCTGAAACTGTCTGCTATCTGAATTTCAGAATCTTTTGGAATGTATGGGAAGTTCTCTTTGATTGTCTCATGGAGTAGAGCATCTGTGCCTTTTGAAGCAACCTCATCACCTTCAGGAATTCCTATATGGTGAATATTAGTTTTCTTTGAATTATCCCAAAGCTCTCTGAGAGAATGATCCATTTTGGCTCTCCACTTCCCTTCCTCTTTGAGCATTTGGGAGTGTTCAAAAGCTTTGTCTTCAATATCAGAAATCCTTTCTTCTGCCTGTTCCATTCTTTTACTGAGGGATTCTACTATATTTCTCAGATATTTGAGGGCTGCAAGTTCTTGTCTCAATGTGTCAAAATCTTTCTGATTTTGTCTTTGAATTCAGTGAATTCTTGAGACAACTTTTGAAATGCTCCATGAATTTCTAATTCCAACTTTACCTCCATAATTTTAATCCAAATTTGATTTCTGACATCTGAGCCATTTGTTTATAAAAGGAATCTTGTGTGTCCGCCATGTCATTCTTTGGAGGAGTTGACCTACTCTGATTATTCATGTTGCTCAAGTTTTTCCACTGATTCCACCCCATGATAATTTTACAGTGTTTGGCTAGATGAGTAAAAGGCGAAGTTGGGTTGGGGGCTCCTGGAGTAGGGATTAACCAGCCCTTTGCCCAAGAGTTGGACTGATGTCTGTACCTTTTCCCCTAGAGCTTTGCAAAGGATCTGTACAGTGCTACGGCCTGAGACACTGGGGACCTGCTTTGTGTGGTGGGGCTAAGTGGCTCTGTCTTGTTTTCTGTTGCTCTCTGTCCAATTCTAGTGAATCAGTAACTCTGGGCTAAAGTTTCAGGGGGCCTGTGTTTCCATTCCAGATCTGTTCCACCAGTGGCTGCCACTAGAATAGAGGCCTGGCTTTCTCTGGTTGCCAAGGGAGGTGAGGAGTGTCTCTCCAAAATATCTCCAGGAGTGTAAGCCCTCTGTTCCCACCACTGCTGCTGTTGCTCTGTGCTGCAGGGCATCATTTCTCCCTCTTCATCTCAGTTCACTGTCTTCTCTTTACACCCATGCCACAGAATCAGCACAGACCCGCAACAGCCCATTCCTTGTCCACACCTCTTGAGAAAATGCCTAAAACTCTGGACTCCATGGGGGACAGGCTTCTAGACCAGAATTGCAGGCAGAGAATATGTACAGTTTTATGCCTGGCAGGAGTATGCCATGGGACACTAGTAGGTCCTCTCTAGGGAAGGAGTTCTGGTTTTTAGAGGTTCTCTCCTGTGGGATAAAATAGGAGGAGATCTGAACTCTGCTCACTTGTTTGTATAAAATATACTGTGAGCCATTCTCATGGGGGAGAGGGCTCCCATCACTTGGCAATGGATTTTGTGCCTATTGTTTGTTTCCTTAGGGTCACAGCTCACCTCAGCAGGGTTGATATGCATTCTTCAACCTTCTCTCTTGGCTCAGCTCCAAACCATCAGCCTACTTGCTAAACTTCTGTCCTTTAAACCCTCCTTCTGGATGGGAGCCTCTGTAGAAAGCTGGCTCCAGTGGCCATCTTGCCTCCACCCACTATATGAACCATAAACAAAGAGGTGGCTGACACAAAGAATATTTTGTAAATATTTTGTAAAAATTTGTAATGAGGCTTGGCATCTGTAGCTCAGTGGCTAGGGTGCTGGCCATGTACACCAAGGCTGGTGGGTTTGAACGCAGCCTGGGCATGCTAAACAATAATGACAAGTGCAACAAAAAAAATAGTTGGGTGTTGTGGTGGGTGCCTGTAGTCCCAGCTACTTAGAAGGCTGAGGCAAAAGAATTGCTTAAGCTCAAGAGTTTGAGTTGCTGTGAGCTATAATGCCACAGCACTCTACCGAAGGCAACATAGTGAGACTCTGTCTGAAAAAAAAAACTGTAATGAATATTTTGCAAATAAAGTCACATTTAGCTACAAGTTTCCAATTTCCCTAAGTGTGTCAACTTCAGGCCCAACCTTGGGACACTGTATTAAGGAATCTCTGAAGCATCAAGTTCTTTCATATACAAGTAGGAGGAGAGTAAACTGGAATAACTATACTGATAAAATTAATTAAAAAATTAATTAAGCATATTATATCATTTGACTGAACAATTTATCCTCTGGGAATTTATCCTAAGAGTATAATAAAAAAAAGTATGCATATACCTATGTATAGAAGAGTTTGTTGTGGTATTGTCATCGGAAGTAACGGGAATGCTTATATTAGGTACTTTACTAAATAAATTATGGTGTATAATCACAAGGGATCATCTAGCCATTAATAATGGATGAGACACAGAAAACAAGTTGTTCATGATACATTTTTAGATGATAAAGCCTGATTATATAATTATTTGTGTAGTATGAATTCATTTGTGTTGAATAAATGGATAGGTAATGGAATGAATTTTTCTGGGTTTCCCCACTTTCAGTATCAAATTCTGCATCAGTTAGATTTAACAAGAGAAGTAGAATCAGTAGGTGATATTTATTAAAGGGAATTGACTCATGCAATTACGGGGGCTGTATAAGCTTCAAGTTCACTGGGCAGACAACAGGCTGGGTGTCTGTGTCTTCAGTTCACTTGGATGGATTGAACTTATGTCTGTTTTTGGTGAGAAGTGTATTCTGCAGAATCTAGGACCTTTGTCAAGGAACTAAACACATCCACCTTCAGAAAAACTGAAGGAAGATTCAAGGGCTGATAGCACATCTGTAGGCTGCTGCATCACACCAGCAAGGAGTGTCAACCACAACACAGACACTGCCTCCCTTCTGCATCACAAAAATCTGGCAGCGATCTCCCTTTGACCCACTTTAACTGGAAATACACAGAGAATTCTCAGAACTGTAGTTCAGATTAGCCAAGGTAATATATTATAATCATTCCAAACACCAAGTTGGAAGATAGGACAGGGTAAGAGCCCAAGAACATGCCTGTTCACTGAACCCTGATGTAGGCAGACTTGCTCATCCAGCCCTGGGTGAACAATAATTGCCCCCCCTCATTTGAAAGTTTTCTATTCCTCATTACAAAACTGGGCATTTTAGAACTTGAAAGCACCTGTGATACTTGATAAGACTCAACTGTTTTGAATAACAATACAAACCACAATAAAATAATACATAACTATTCAAAGTGCTTTACATATATTTTTTCATTTAGTTCTCACACCAAACTCATACTAAAGATGAAGAAACTGAAACTCACCAGGTGTCCTCAAACTATGGCCTGCGGGTCACATGCAGCCCACCTAGGACATTTATCCGGGCTGCCAGGTGTTTTGCCACTGCTGCCTGTCCTGCTTAGCAGCCGACTCATCCCAGGGCCTGCAGTCTGTAGTCTGGCCCTCCAATGGTCTGAGGACAGTGAACTGGCTCCCTGTTTAAAAAATTTGAGGACCCCTGCAGGGGGATAAGTAGCTAGCCAGCTAGTACGCAGCAGGAAAAGGGCAGAGTCAGAATTTTAGGCTAAGAACTTTGATTCAAAACTCCTGTTCGTAACGATTACGCTACCACTTCTCTCCCATAATTACAACACAGCTGTCAATTGGTCCTGTCGTAAAACCCCTAAAACATTGGAAAATACTTAAAAATATGTTAATGTGTACTATATTAAATCATACTCTACCCCTTTGACTAAAGATGGAAAAACAGTTAAAAGATTTCAGACAAACTTTTCAGAACAAAGTTGTGCTAAAGTATAATTTTCAAAATGGCAAAAATAATAATTCCCATATAATGCAAAGCAAATACCTGTTACAGATATTATTTAATTCACTGATTGATGAGAAAACCAATAAGATATTTAAACTGATTCAAATGAGAAATGAGCTTATGGCTATTTATGTTCTCTACTGTACAAATGTATTTGCAATCACCATGAAGAGAAATCATTTCTTTTGCTATAGACGAGAAACATTTGCATTATCATAGTTTTCTACAAGTACAAAAACTCTATCACTGCAGATGTGTAAAATGGCTTTGCCCAAAGCTCTCAAAAGTTCATACCCCATGGAATCAGATAATATCTAGAGAATCTGATAGACAATTTCAGCATTGATTTAACAGACACTTGGTGTCCATCTCTCTTGCCCATTTCTAAGGCTTTGACAACTTTTCCTGACAAATGAAATAAAACTTTTTTACAGAATTAAAATGACCCATTCATAAAGTTATTCCAAAGTGGATCATACTGTCATATTCTCTGTGGATATTTCCTATGCTAAAATTCTATTAAATAGGGTATTCCATAATTTAGGCATTAGAATAATAAGATGAGAGTAATCTCATTTTCCTGTGTTAGTTGGCATTACAATGAGGGGGGTAGTGAAAGAATTCTTTGAACAAGCAAGTTTCATCAGGAGAAATTGATAAATACTGGTAAGGAAAAGATATTTAAAAAGAATTGAATTAAAAATTGAGAAAGTGAACATAAGAATGACAGATGGGCCCACGGGTGTAAAGAACAGATATATGAATAATAATTTCAAAAATCATGTAGTGAACTATGCTTGACAAGTATTCCAAGTGGACACTATGAATATGTTTATTTAATTACTGAGAGTCTCAAAACTGTCAACTCAAAGTTGCCAAGCCCTAAGTAAATGAGCCGGTGAAGTGTAGCTCCTTGATGGGGGTCAGAGGAAAGTAAACATTCTAAGACTCCATTCAAGCCACGTAAGAAGAATGCTTAAGTTTTTGAATTTTTAAATTTTTATATTTGTATTTTTCTAGCTTTGTTGAGATATAATTTCAAATGAAATTGGATAAATTTAAAGTATTCAATGTGATAATTTGATAAACATATATATTGTGAATGATTGCTACTATCAAGTTTGATTAACACATTCATCACCTCACATAGTTACCATTTTTGTGCAGTGGTGATGCCACTTAATATATACTCTTTTAGCAAATTTCAAATATGCAGTATATGCACATATTTTTAATTGTTGGGGATCCACTGAGGGGTACAAAGAACCAGGTTACACTGATTGCATGTGTTAGGTAAAGTCCCTCTAATTGTGTCCCCCCCCGCAAAAGGTGTATCGTGCAGTATAATATTATTAACTATAGTCATCATACCGTACATTAGACCCCCATAACTTATTCATCTTATAATTGAAAGTTTGTATGCTTTAACCAACATTTCCCATTTTCTCCACTCTCCAGACCCTGGTAAGCACCCCTGGACTCTGTTTCTACGAATTCAACTCTTCAGGATCCATGTATAAGTGGGATCATATAGTATTTGTCTTATTCTCACTGACTTATTTCACTTAGCATAATGCTCTCAATTCATCCACATTGTTGCAAATAGCTGTATTTCCTTCTTTTTATTATGGCTGACTTATAGTTCAGTGTGTGTGTATGTGTGTGTGTGCGCGTGTGCACACACGCGCTCACACCACATTTTCTTTATCTATTCATCCATCATTGGACACTTAGGCTGTTTCCATCTCTTATCTACTGTGTATAACACTGCAATGAACGTGGGAGCACAGATATCTCTTCAAGAGTTTCTTTCAGACATACAGCAGTCTGAAGGAAACTCTCTTAGCTTTATGAGGTGAGAAAAAAGGCAAAGAAGAGAACACACTGTGTAAGAATAAAAAAAGAAAAAGTATTTCGGAAGGAAGAAATCTCCCCTGTTCCTTCTGCAACAACACCTTGTCACATTGTGGGAACTGAACAGTTTAAACCCACTTGGAGATAGCCTCTCCACCTGTGCAGCGAGACTCACGTTTATGTGTTCTGTGATGACACCAGTTTCACAGGAGGACTAAGAACTGAGAAGACAAATGAACCTGATTCTTTCATGTAGTCCCAGTAAATAGGAAGAACCAATTTCAGTACTCAGATGAGCATACCCAATGGTACCCTAACTATATTATCACATCTCTCATAAATACCCAAGAAATAGTTTGATACTGAATGGTAAATCATTATTTCAAAAAGACTTTGAACTCCTGGTAAGATAATCATCAGATAGACCATTAATTCTGTAGGATGTTTAAATCTCTCATTATATGAGCAAGAATTTAAAATGGTTTATCCCCTAAATCCATTTAATATAATTTCTAAGAAAGTATCAGGTATCATTTTGACCTTACCAATATAGCATTGGGCATTTTGGTGTAAAACTTCCTTTTTTAAAAGAAAATTTTCAGAATATTATTGGGGGATATACATTTTGCTTACATACTTTAGTTTTATACATTTTAAGTTAAATTTCTAAGTGTGCCCTTCACTCAGAATATGTGCATTGTACCAGTTAGGTGTGAATTTACCCAGCCCCTCCTCCGCTCTCACACCCACTTGATTTCTGTTGAATTATACTTCCATATGTGCACATAAGTGTTGATGGACTAGTTCCAATTTAGTATTGAGTACATGTGGTGTTTTCCCATTTTTTAGATTCTTTTACCTATAATAATGGTCCCCAGTTCCATTCAGGTTGTTAAAAAAGATACTAAACCATCCTTTTTATGGCTGAATAGTACTCCATGGTGTACATATGCCACACTTTATTAATACACTTGTGTATTAATGGGCACTTGGGTTGTTTCCACATCTTTGCACTTGTGAACGGTGCTGCTGTAAACTTGCAAATACCAATATCTTTTTAAATAAAATGTCTTTTTTTCCTTTCATGTAAGTACCTGGATCAACTGGCAGGTCTATTTTTAGTTGCTAGAGGTATCTTCATACTACTCTCCATATTGGTTGTACTAGTTTGCTGTCCCACTAACAGTGTATAAGTGTTCTTATCTCTCTGCTTCCATGCCAACACTTGTTGTTTTAGGACTTTCTGATAAAAAGCATTCTCACTGGAGTTAGATAGTATCTCATTGTAGTTTTGACTTGCATTTCCATGAGGATTAGAGATGTTGAGTAATTTTTCATGTGTTTGTTGGCCATTTGACTATCTTTATTCAAAGAGTTTCTATTAGGGCCAGGCTTGGTGACTCACACCTATAATCGTAGCACTTTGGGAGACAAAGGTGGTCAGATTGCTTGCACTTAGGAGTTTGAGACCAGCCTGGGCAAGAGTGAGATTTTGTCTCTACTAAAAAGATAGAAAAAATAGCTGAGTGTTGTGGTGGGTGCCTCTAGTCCCAGGTAATTAGGAGGCTTGTAGCAAGAGGATGGCTTGAACCAGAGGAGAGTTGGAGGTCTTTGTGACACCAGGCCAGTCTACCCAAGGTGGTAGAGTGAACTCTGTCTCAAAATAAAAAGGGGGGGTGGGGGGAGAGAAAGAAAGAAAGAAAGAGAAAGAGAAAGAAAAGAAAAGAAAGTTTCTGTTCATGGAGAAAAGAAGGAAGGAAAGAAGTTTGTTTCTATTCCTGTCCTTTGCCCATTTTTTTGTTTGTTTTGTTTTTTTGGAGACAGAGTTTCACTATGTTGCCCTTAGTAGAGAGCCATGGCATCACATCTCACAGCAACCTCAAACTCTTGGGCATAAGCAATTCTCTTGCCTCAGTCTCCCAAATAGCTGGGACTACAGGCACCCATCACAATGCCTGGCTATTTTTCTATTGTAGTTGTCATTGTTGTTTAGTTGGCTCGGGCTGGGTTCCAACCCGCCAGCTGGTGCATGTGGCTGACGCCATAACCACTATACTGCAGGCACAGAGCCATCCTTTGCCCAATTTTTAATGTTTTTTTGTTTTTACTTTTTTCTTACTAATTTGTTTGAGTTCTTTGTAGATTCTGGTTATCAGTCCTTTATTGGATGTATAGCATGCAAATATTTTCTCCCATTCTGCAGGTTGACTATTTTACTAGATTGATTATGTCTTTAGCTGTGAAGAAACTTTAGTTTTATTACATCCTGTTTGTTTATTTTTGTTGTTGCTGTGATTGCTTTTGGTGTCTTCTTCATAAATTCTTTCCCTAGGCTGATATCTACAAGAGTTTTCCCAACATTTTCTTCCAGAATTTTTACAGTTTCACACCTTAAGTCTTTTATCCACAGTGAATTAATTTTTGTGAGTGGTGAGAGATGTGGATCCTGTTCCAATCTTTTACATGTGGCTGTCCAAAGTTTCCTTTTAAGCAATGGGAAATCACCAGAAAAGGTGTTGTGACTTCTTGTTGCTGAAATTTTAGTTGAGCAGACACAATAAACACATAGCGTAGCCCAGGGAGATGGTGACACAGGTGCTAGTTCTGGCTCCAGTAATAATAAGCTAACAGGAACATGTCATCTCCCTAGCACTGTGCCTGTATTTCTAAATCTGAAAGTAACAGCATTAGACAAGATGATTCCTGAGAGTTCTTCTAGCTCTCAAATTACTTCTGTTTCATGAACATGAATTAATATAGAGTAAATATAAGTGAAGGCACAAAAAGCAGAATGTTCAGAATTGTGGATTAAGACAGACTCAGTTGTAGACTCAGCAGTGGTACAGTGACTAACATTCACTGTGTCCAATACTTTTTTAAAGCATATCTCACCTAAGCCTTAAAATAATCCCGTGAAGCAATTCATATTAGAGGGGCTCACTTTATAAAGAAACAGAGGCATGGAGGGTTTAAATCCTTTCCTCAAGTTTCTCAACTACATTAGCCAGTCATCCACCTGTAGAGATGTTTCCTGAAAGTGTGGAAATTCATGCGCAGGTAGGAAAGGGGGATATGTACCCCTTCAAGGGGTGGCGAAACCATTTATTTCACTCCCTGTCCACTATTGTGCTTCAAGTTGCCATCCCCTCCTGCTGGGGCTCCCACAATGGCCATAGATGGATAAGTCCTTGGAATCTCTCCCCATGCCCAGAGTGATCTTTCCAAGAGCACGCCCAATGTTGTCAATCCCTTGATAAATATTTGCTAAATGAATACAGGAAAGGTCTAGTGGTGTCCAGCCATGCTGGAGAACCCAACCCTGGTGAAGGACAAGAGGGAGGGATGTGAAGAGTGAAGGCTGAGCCAGGAAGTGGCATTATAGAATCTGAGATGAGTAGTCCCAGAAATGTGTGTGGAACCAAACTGTAGGGTGGGTGCCAGGGAAAGAGGGCCGTGGCTGCCCTCCAGGGTGAGAGCTGTGTATCTTTACCCAGGACTTGAGCTTGCAAACACTCCTGGGCAGATTTGGAGAAGGAACTGGAGAAGGGCTAAATGAAAGGAAAAGGGAAAGAGTCTTAGGAACCATCACAGATGAACGAACCAAGCCACTAGATCTCGGTCTAGATTCCCTTAATACCCCAACTATCTGAAATTACAAAGGAAATCTACTTGCGACAAGCCCCAAATTCATCAGCCTCTGCTACATTTATGATGTTTCTATCAGGAACCAAACTTTTTACTAGAAATCCTGACTAGCAAATAAAGGAAATTTTAAAGATAAAATTTCTAGAGCTGATTGATGGAAATCTTTGAAGAATCCATTTATCCTGTGTCTTGTTATTCCAGTAACCTCAGGTTAGATCTATCATTTTATTTTATACATTACAGCCCCTCAGGGAATAAATCTTTGCCTTTATTTAATCCTCATGATACAGTATTTAACAATGCCAATGTGAATGATCGGTACACTTTATACTCTGAATTATATAAATTTTGTGACAAGTGCTCCTAATACATGAAACATATTCCTTTAATTCCCAAGTTACTGATCCAGAAAGAAAATGTATAATATTTTGTTCACCACTGCTATCTATTTTAGGTTAGGATACAGCTCAGAAAAACAAGTATCACTTCAATCTCACATCTGACTAGGCAAATCTATATTTCCCAACGTGGATTATTTTTGGTTCAGTGCGTTTTGTTTCAATTCTTTTTCTGCTGTGTCTAGTTTCACAATATGATTAATGGCTGAACTTTCCTGGTCTTCCCCGCAGTTGCCTTGAGAATTTGTAGTATTAGTTTTATTCACTTACCATCAGGGCAAAATAAAGATTCAATCTTGAATGTTCTGGAAAACAACTTGGTATCCTCTATTGGTTGTTTTAATCATTTTTTTGATGGTAACACATACTACAATTCTATATGGTAAGTACACTTTTTACTTTTCAGGTAAAAAAAGATTGCTTGTAAAAAGTATCAGATTATCATTAGACATTAAAGCTTCTCTCTAGATTAACGATGCCCGAATGGCTGAATATGATCCTCTCACTGATACACAGTGCCATTCTCAAAGGGGCTGCTTCTAAAAGCAAGAATAATTTTCACAGAGCAGTAACATAAACTAAAAATTTAATCTTAAAACAGTCATTCGTAAGGAAACCTTGGCAGCAAGTTGTTTCAAATGATCAACAACTTGAAAAACCACCAAGCGTTTTCCCTCTGGATTCCCTTATAACCCACTGGAATTCACTTCTCTAAATCAACGCATTGTTGTTTATGGAAAGTCCTAACTTCCAGAATTGGCAATATTCAAAAGCTTACTCTTGCTATTCAAAATTATGGACCTGTGCAGTAGAACTACAATGGCATCCCGACATGAGAAAAAAATCCATTTCTTTCTGGCTTTTGGGACACCTGAAAAAGGCAGTTAAATCTGAATTCTTAATAAACTTGTGCAGGCTTTGGGGATAGGTGTCAAGAGTGGCACTGGTGTCCAAGGGCCTAAGTTCTTAACCTGGCTCAGTGAGCAGCTGGCTGAGTTCGCCCCTCTCTCTCGCCAATACCATGATTCAGACACACACACTTTTTCCATTTCCTTTAATCAGCCAGCTCCCCTCTCACTTGCAGCCTTGCAGACACATGCTTCAGTTTATTTTCCTGGAATACTTTCTGTTTCCTTTTAGCTGAACTATTACCACTTGCCTCTTCAGAGAGGCTTTCCTCCTACCAGGTTAGATTCCTCCTAATACAGTGGTTCTCAACCTTCTTAATGCCGCAGCCCTTTAATACAGTTCCTGTGGGTCACGACCCACAGGTTGAGAACCGCTGCCCTAATACATATCCCCGTAGCTCCCTGTCCTGTGACAACAAGCATAACACTATCCTGTGGTTAGTGTATTCACTGTCCTTCTCCACAGTATAAGTGCTGTAAGGGCCTGGCACTATCTCTGGGGCCTAGGACGGTACCTGGAAGGAAGTAGGTTCTTGATTAAATATCTGTCTAATGAATATCCACCTATTCATTCATGAAAGGTTAACTGTATAATCTAAATCTATTTGCTTATCACTTTGAGACTTGCTTTGCGTGGGTTGATCCAAGAATTAAAAGAGATAATGTACACTGAGTATTTAATTCTAAACATTACAAGCTTCATCAGTGGAAGCTATCTTTATCTGACAAGTTTATACACAACGGTCCATGTTGTGAAAGATTATAGCAAATCTAAGAAGCCGTTGGAGCCGAATGGAGGCTACCTCAAAATGCCCAAGCTAAGAGAGTCTGGAGTGCACACTACTCTAGGAAACGCCAAGCTTGGTTCTCATGGCAACCAGCAAAAACATTTTGTGGTTCCATATTATTTAGGAACACTTTCCCATGTTGTCGTTAATGTAGAATCCCACGTTTTAGTTAGAAGAGATACTAAGAAACACAAATAGGTTATAGAATGATTTGTTTTTTCTTTTTTTCTTTTTTTTTTTTTTTTGAGACAGTCTCAAGCTGTTGCCCTGGGTAGAGTGCTGTGGCATCACAGCTCACAGCAACCTCCAACTCTTGGGCTTAAGCAATTCTCTTGCCTCAGCCTCCCAAATAGCTGGGACTACAGGTGCTCACCACAACGCTTGGCTTTTCTTTTGTTGTTGTTGTTGCAGTTGTTATTGTTGTTTTAGCTGACCTGGGCTGGGTTTGAGCCCGCTAGCCCTGGTGTATGTGGCTGGTACCCTACTCACTGAGTGAACTACGGGCACTGCCTGATTTTTTGTTTTTATTATTTGGGATTCATTGATACAAAGAATTAGGTTATACTGATTGCATTTGTTTGATAAAGTCCCTCTTATAATTGTGTCCTATCCCCAAGAGGTGTGTCAACCACTGTGACCCCCCCAACCCCTTTCCTCTCCCCACTCCCTCATTCCCCTACCCCCACATATATAAGGTCATCTGTTGCCTTTATATTAGAATTGAGTACATTGGATTCTTGCTTCTCCATTCTTTTTTTTTTCTGTACAGAAATTTTATTCAAATAACAAATATGTATTCAACACCTGCAGAATTATTCAATATTTAAACATCTCACCTGAACCAGGAACTAGAGGAAGAACAGAGTGACTAAGATACCTCCCCTGTTCTTTGTAAGTTTGCAGTAGGGGACTGGAAATGTCCCACATATGACTGGACAGAGGCCTTCTCCATTCTTGTGGTGCTTTACTAAGAAGAATGCGTCCCACCCCCATCCAGGTTAATACAAAAGATGTAAAGTCTCCATCTCTTTTAATGACTGAATAGTATTGTGTGGGACACACGTACACAGCTTGTTAATCCATTCCTGGGTTGGTGGGCATTTAGGTTGTTTCCACATTTTGGCAATTGTAAATAGAACTGTGATAAACAGTCTAGTGCAAATGTACTTATGATAAAATAATTTTTTTTCCTCTAGGTAGATGCCCAGTAATGGGATTGCAGTATCAAATGGAGGCCTAATTTGAGTTCTTTGAGGATTCTCCTTACTTTTTTCCAAAAAAGTTGTATTACTTTGCAGTCCCAGCAGCAGTGTAAAAGTGTCCCCTTCTCTCCACATCCACGACTGATTCACATTTTAGTAACGTGTATTTTTGTCACATGCCCCCAAGTGAAGGGAAATAGCTGAAAGGTAGAGATTGTGTCCTTCCTTGCATGGACAGAATGTCTAATCCAAACCTTTCCATTTAGCAAAGACTCAATACATTTTTGTTAAATAAAGGTATCAACACAATTTTGGTTTACTAAAATTAAACGTTCAGATTTTACCTGAAATTCAGGGTGGTAATATCCAGTCAGTAGATATATTGACTATCTACTCTCATAAGCACTACCATTTTCTAGAATTCAACATGTCAAAATGAACTTTGTTACTCTTACCAACCCAAACCAGACTGCTCCATGCCATAATATCTTAAATATCCCAGTTGTATCCCTTTCATTAAAGAAAACATTATTTTTGAATTTCTGAATTTCTTTTTGTTGAAATAAGAGAGTTTATATATCCAATCTGTTACACACACAAAAAAAAAATCAGTAGTTTCTATCTAATCTACTATTTTAGCACCTCATCTCAGAGCTCCTTTGGTAATTTCCCAGGTAACATTTCTATGATGAGTTTCTTCAAATCATTGAAAATGTTAATCTTTTAAAATTCATTCTTGTGTCCCTTCCTTGGTCAAGAACCTATAATTTTTCCTTATTCACTGTTAAAAAATAGATTCCCTATTTCTTAGGGTTCTCATAATCTGCCCCCAATAATTTTCTCATTTCATTATTCACAATTTCCTCACCATTCCATAAGGCCTATTTCATCCTGATTGCTTTCCCCGACTCGTAACACATGAGTCATGCTGTGTTTCTGAAATGCCTTTTCCTCCTTCCTCACTTATTTAAATTATCCTTGGAGACCAAATGAAAGTCCTATCTCTTCTGTAACCTCTCTAAATTTCACATTGTTCTTTCTTTATCTGCACTTGCATTGCAGCTGTAGGTGTCAAAAGAAAAACACTACACAGATTAAATTTAACAGAGTTAATGTGAGCAAAGAATGATTCATGAATTGGGCAGCACTCAGAACCAGAAAAGGTTCAGAGATCCCTGCTTCGCAGTGTGAGCAGTGGGCTTCTCCAGCTAAACTCAGAAGCAAAGTGAAGAAATTATCTGATTGGCTACAGCTAGGGGTTTGCCTTATTTGAGTATGATCTGGGAGAAAGTCCCTAGTTAGAGATTTGTTAGCAGTTTCTAATTGGCTAAGTTTAAGTTTCATTTTATTGTTACATTGGGCATTAGTTTGCTTATGTAAGAACTCAAGGCCCTTGAGCCATTTTAGACTAATATCTTTCCAATACATGTTTAAAAAAGCAATTCCCCCCTTTGAGTCAGCTTCTCATTTATGAGAGATGGACCGAAATTTCGACAAAAGTACCACTCACAGTTGATTTGTCTCTTTCTCGGTGTGGAACCCATAATTCATATCAGGCTCATTGAAGAAATATTATTTTGGTTGTTCATCTTGTTTTTGTCACTGTAATTGCAGTGAGACCATCTGGCACACCACTGATGGCTGTGCACATGTATTTAAGACCCTTGAGAGAAGATAAGGCACCAGGGAGATTACAGCAATGACACTCAGGAGCATGATACCAAATGACTGGAGTAAGCTCCTCAGTCAAAGCCCCCACAAACTAAACCAACTAAAACAAACAAACAAATAAATAAATACAAATAAAGAGTAATGCTTAAAACAAACTATCAACTCTCTCTGGGTCCACAAGGGAGTTATTACTTGAGAAAATTTTTAGATTTGTGTTATTAGCATAGTTTCCTGGTTTGCAGTTTGAATGTCTCTGGTTGCTGCACTGGGCATTTCAGTGAACTCCCTGAGTGGCCCAAGCACCTGAAGCCATGAGTCTTATTCCCTGAAATTCATATCAAGTCATTTATCTCTAGATTTCAGGGTTTCAGGAAGAGAGAAGTTTTCAGATTAACAACAGATCTCAACAATAATGAGCAGGATTAGAGTTTGATAATGGATTCACTGTGGTTTTCTACTGAAACACAATTTTTTTTTCCCCTACAGCTTCCCCTGTATTTACCAAAGATAATCACAGTAAGACCAATTTGTTTGCAAAATTGGACCAGTCTTATTAAACTTGGCCTAATCACTTACATAATTGCAGCAACAATAGTTATTGTATAGTTGTTTTAAAGTCGGCTTTGCTGGAATTTTTAATAAGGAATGCCAGCCAAACCAGTGACTTGCCATCAGACTTTACCTGCAATACCTATAAATTTCAGTGAATTCCCCTCTTATTGAGGTCCTCAAAATATTTTTAATGTTCCTGGGCCTTCTTTTTTTTCTTTTGCAGTTTTTGGCTGGGGCCGGATATGAACCCACCACCTCCGGTATATGGGGCAGGCACCCTACTCCTTTGAGCCACAGGCACCGTCCTTTTTTTTGTTTCTTTGAGATTGAGTCTCACTATGTTACCCTCAGCAGAGTGCCGTGGCATCTCAGCTCACAGCAACCTCCAACTATAAGGCTTCAGTGACTTCCTTGCCTCAGCCTCCCAAGTAGCTGGGACTACAAGTGCCTGCCACAATACCTGGCTATGTTTTTGTTGTTGTTGTTGTTGCAGCTGTCATTGTTTAGCTGGGCCCAGGCTGGTTTGAACCCACAAGCCTGGGTGTACATGGCTGGCCCCTTACCAACTAAGCTACGGGCATCACCACCTGGGCCATATTTATCCAATCTTTAAGCCTGGGAAACCCTTAAATCCAGTTACCAGGCCAGTTTTTCCAAAGAGCTTTATTGGCTCCATAAAGTCCACCTTAGTTCCTTAAAGTTGTCTGGTCATATCTGAAAATGTGACATTCTAGTCAAAACTTTGGTAATGTAACCCCTGTCTTCAATCCAGACCCAAGTTGGGACAGTCACAATGAAGAAGCTTAAATCCCATCATTTACTGGAAGAGGGGAAAAACCTCATTCAGATTTGATCAGTTGGAGTCCTTGGACATTTTGAATCCCACCAGAGAGAACAAGTTCCAGTTAATTCTGATGGTAACACTGTATATAGTGAGGGCCTGAGTCAAGAGCCCCCACCAGCCGTGCTTTGCAGTGGTGCAGAAGGTAAGCTGACCCAAGGTTATTTTCATGGCTGTGTTCTCAGGATAAATTGCAGTTTCAGACACTTAGTATTCAACTAATATTTGTTGAATGGTTAGTACATGCTATTTACCTAGTGTTCATTGTATAAAGAATGCTGCAGAAGGCATTATGAAAAAGAAACAGGAGAAATGGGATGGGAACTAACATATAGTAACATATTTGATAACCAGGTAGTGGTTGTCTTTTCGATGAAGAAACAGAGGTGCGTATGGTTAGGTACCTTATCTGAGTTTATATAGGTCATAAATGGCAGAGTGTGGAGCTCCGACCACACTGAGATCCATCCATTTGGCTCCAAAGTCTATGCTGTTTTTACAGCACCAGGGTCTCTATCTTCTCAAAGCTTACAGATTTGTTGGAAGCTGAAGCATACATGTGTTAATTAACCTGAGAATTGGGTATGCCCTCTGGGTGTTCCCTGATCAAACAGATGCCATTTAAGTTTAGCAGAAAGCTTGTATGAAAAGACAGCATATCCAGGGACCCACCACAATTTGGGGACTGTAACTTGATCAGATTTGGGTTTAGGTGATTGGCTTTGGCAGTGCTAATTACTAAGGTCTGCCAACAAATACAATTGTAAACAGAAATAACATCTGACTCTGATACAAAAAGAAAGTCGTGTAATATATCCCAGCATTCAATCAGAGTTTGGCTGTTTCTGAGATGGCCAGAGAAGTGATTGTGAGGAGGTGTTCATTATAGCTGGGGTTTCTGGCAAATCTGTCACTACATTTCTTTCTGGAACACATTTTTTTTTTCTTTTTGGCCTAATGTGGTCTAATCTTACCTCATTACCAACCTTTGTAAATAGCATGAGTGTGTTTAATTTTGTCTCGTTACCAATTCAGGTCAGTTTATATTCAAAGAATTTTCAGGTTTTCCCTTTTCTGAGGCATCTTTAGCCACAACATGGGAGAAAAACAGACTTGAGCAGTGGCTCACAGAGCAGCAGCCTCAGAGGAGGACTGCGTTCATCCTTACACCAGAGGACAAGAAGAGGGGCCGTGCTCTGGGAATGTGTTCTCCAGACTTCTTAAGGGAAGTGGGGATTGAGGTCGGGGAGATGAAAAAGGACCTGGTGCCCTTCCTGGATTGGTGTTGGTATTCATCGGCAAGAAATAACCAATGCTATTGCTAAGGAAAGAAATATACTGGTAGGACAGTGGTAAACTTTCAGAAGAAGCAGAGAAGGTAGAGAGGAAGCCACAGAGGCAGGAGCCAGGCCAGTGCCCAGAGTGTAGCTGGGCAAAGGTTTTACAACACTGAAGCCAAGATTCCAAATCCCAGGGAAAACTCAAATAGTTCTGTTTGAGTCCCTTTTTCCCCCTTGACTAGGTGAGAGAGGGGCATTTTTATTTAAAAGACCGTAAGTGACAGGTGTAGTGGCACATGCCTGTAATCCTAACATTCTGGAAAGCTGAGGCCGGTGGATTGTCTGAGCTCCTGCATGAGCAAGAGACCAGCCTGAGCAAGAGCCAGATCCATCTCTACTTAAAAAAAAGAAGAAGAAAAAAAAAAAAAAAACTAGCCAGGCATCAGGCATGGTGCTGGGTGCCTATAGTCCCAGCTACTCAG
>CAUYQV010165364.1:0-31808 GCA_963574575.1 Galagoides demidoff | reverse complement strand
GTAATAAGTATAAATTGAACCATTAAAATTAAAATGAACAACATATTCACCAACAAATAACAATAAGAAAGTAAAATGCCAACTCGCAAAGTGGGAGAAAATATTTACAAAGCACACATTACATTAAAAAAAACTTGTAATAAAAATATAAACAAAATCCTTCCAATCAACAAGCAAATGAGACAATTTAATAGAAAAAAATGGACAAAAAAACTAAAAATGATATTTTACAATAAATGTTACCCATAAGGCAAATACATATATGAAAATATTCTCAAAATTTTTATAGAAGTTCAATAAGGAAATGTGAACTAAAACCAAAATATAACACCACTACATTCTCACGAGTGTTACTAAGATGAAAAAGAAAAAAAAAGAAGAATGAAAATACCAGATGTTGAGAGCACTATTAAATATCAGGACTCTTCAACACTGCTACCAAGTAACTGCAAGTGAAGCTTTTAACTTCACTTGGTCAATAGTCACTTAATAAAATGTTTAATATTTTTCAGATTCTGATCAAACAAAAGATGATTTTTACTAAAATAGTTAATAATCAAGTAACACAAATTTAAGTGAAAATAATGAATTCAGTAGCTTCTAATGTTCAACATCTTGTATTATTTAATAATATTTAGGTAAAATGATATTTTTGCATACCAAAAATATGGAATCATAAAATGAAAAGCAGTAGTATACCAAAATTGGTGATAACAATTTCTTAGGAGTAAGTAAATAGTGTTTTTGTCCTGTGTGTGTGTATGTGCAAGTTTTTGAGGGATAGAATCTGTTGATTCCTATGTACATCGGTATAAAAGTATCCTCAATTGAGCTAAAAGACAGTATTTGTAGCTCCCTAAACTAATTTCCTAAAGCTCTATAACATGTTATCATAAAGTGTAGAGATACACAAAACTGATTACAGTGTTTAACATGCGTGTATGTGTGTAACCTTCAGTGCTGTGTGAAAATTATAATAAATCAAAATTGTCTACAACACATTTAAAACAATAAATTGACACTGGAAATATTTTTTCCCTATATTCTATATTCAATTCTGTATCCAAGGATTTGACAATAAGAATAGATACCTAACTAAAGAAATTTCTCTTTGATAGATAGAAACCTGCAGTTAATTATTTTCTTTTCCACCACATTGGAAACTTATCTGCCAGGCAGCTCATTTTTAAAGCTGGAGTTAGAATTCCTGTCACCCCTTTGGAATAAGCTATTGGTAGGGCCAAACGTTTTAAGAAAGTATCACTCATTATTTGAATGATTATTACAGTTTCGTTATCAAGAGAATAACAGGGAAGTGTTTTATGACTTTTTTTTATATATTCACTAAGCTACTGTGAACTTTGGTAGAAAAGGAATAAGGAGGGTCATCTTAAATCTATCAGCCATTAGTATTTTGTAACTCAACTAGACTATTCTGTCACTAACAATATGTTAGAAAAGCATATTTTCAAGATTAATCTATGCTGTTTGTTAAAATCACAAAATTACCTTTCCAGAGCTTAAATACAGTGTCTTTACTTATATATTAAATCTTATTTTCTAAATTTATAAATGTTATGAAAATAACAACATGGTTTAAGTGTCACCCAACTTAGAAGTTTCATAGCAATAGCTAAGTTATTTGAAATTAATAAAGAAGTTGTACTTCTAGATTCTTCTCATTTGTTATGTATGATACTTGTTTTTAAATCTAAAACAGAATGATTTTTTTTTTTATTCCGGGTTCCTTAAGATTTTTTGGAAGTATGTATATATACTCTGTTGTTAGAATGCAAACAAGCTGTCATGCTCAAATAGTTTTCTAAAATGTAATTGTTATAGCTCTCCAGGATGAGGGTTTGGTTCTATATATCAATAAAAATATGCATACATAATTTATACAAGAAAGTATCCTTTCGAGAATTCATCTTACAAATACACTTGCCCATATGCCCATATGGCAATGTATGAGAATATTTATTGAGGCGCGGCTTGTGATAGTAAGAGATTGGAAACACTTTAAATATTCATCAGTTTTACACTACTTAGTGGATTATACTATAGTCATACAATGGAAAGCTTATGCCGCAGTTTAATGGTGGGGTTAATGCATTTGTGCTGGTATAAAAGTCTCCCCCAAATATATTGAATGTTAGGAGTAATGTACAGAATATTTTGCAGAGCAGGAGTTTTTGTATGTGGAGGGAATTCTACTATAAGGGTTTGCCAGCAACAATCATTTTCTTTTTTTTTTTTTTGAGATGGAGCCTCAAGCTGTCCCTCTGGGTAGAGTGTCATGGCATCACAGCTCACAGCAACCTCCAACTCCTGGGCTCAAGCGAGTCTCCTGCCTCCGCCTCCCAAGTAGCTGGGACCACAGGCGCCTGCCATAACACCTGGCCATTTTTTGGTTGCAGCCATCATTGTTGTTTGGCGGGCAGGTTGGGGATTCAAACCTGCCACCTTAGGTGTATATGGCTGGCACCTTAGCCGCTTGAGCCACAGGTGCCGAGCCAACAATCATTTTCTATTAAAGTGAATGTGATAACACAGGAAGAGTTTGCCTTCTTGGTCAAACTTAAGAAAATAAGAAATAGGTCAAATCCTTCTTCCTATGGAGAGGTCAGTGTCCTTATTTGTAAGGTTTCAGTAATACTACCACATAGAATTGTTAAAATTAAATATGCACACAAATTTATTAATACATATAAGGCATTCTCTATTAACCCACATATATAGAATTAAATTACGAGAGTATATAAGATACAAAGTTTAGCATAAATTGATATAGTAAATGCATAGTATTAAAATATTAAAAGAGAGGAAATTAAAAATGTATTTGGGGGAATTATTTTCTAATACTTTAAGATATATTTGAATGTTCCATAAAACATGTATCATAAAATTATTTTGAAATAAGTGAAATCAGCAAATTATCTTCTATACCCCTGTGGACACAATTTTCTTTTTTAGGAAAATAACTACGGAGAAATATGTCTCCATCAGGCAGTACATATACATGTACCACGAGTCAAGGCATTAAATAAAATCCGGGAATTGGCTAAACTCAATGCATACTTTTTCAGAAATGTTTATTACTTATAGAGGTACTTGGTTACACCTTTTCTTAAAATTTTCCATCACAAGAATTTTAGTATAAATATCTCCTGTAGTATCTATGTGTATGTATATCTATAGATGACTGTGTTCTAGTTCATATATATATATATGTATATAATTTATATCCCTAACAACTGAGTCTCCAACTGTTTAAATAAATCAATAAAACCACTTTGTTATGACTTAAATCTTTAACATTTTCACAAATCTTCAAAAGGGTCTTCCTGGGCAAAAACCTTATGTAAGTGTGTCTTAGTTTCAGAGTTTGTGTGGGGTAAGGGAAAGAGAGTTTGCGATCACACCACAGGTTCATATAAGCCAGAATGGAGCTAACTTATGCCAAGTTCCAAGTAAAGATTTAAGCTGAATTAATCTAGTAGTAGGAATACATTGAGGGAAAAAGTGATAGTTGCTTCCTTCCCTCATTATCCCCAGAGAAAATGGGAAACACACGAGCTCCAATGGCAGGTAGATTATCAGTGGAAAGTGTTTAAGGACAAATACATTTTAGCTAACTTACATGTAAGGACTGTTCTTAATTTTTATCGTGACTTATCTGTAGAAGAAAAATTTCTTGATTTTGTGTAATTATTTTGTTCTGGTATTACTCAATGACCAGGAATGTCCAGAAGTACTACTGGTTACCACATACTATTCTAAAAAATGATTCTTCCATAGTTAAAAAAAAAAAAGAGAGAGAGAGAGAGAGACAATATTGTGGCCTAATATAACATTGTTTTGAAGAGACAAACTCTCTGCCCAAAAGAATAGTTGTACAAAATTAACCAAGAACATTATTTTTAGCTATTTTATGAACTAGGGTTTTGAAATACAAGAAAAAAGCAGGGTGCTAAAAAGTTAAGATAAATATGAGGGATGTTAAAATAATTTATTTCACAGTAATATATGTAGCTAGTGCTTCTGCCATACAAGCATTTTGGTGATTGTTTTGTCACCTCTGTGATTTGTGTAAAAGCAAGTGAGCTTTGTTTTAATAAGAGCAGTGCAGAGAGAAATTGAGGAAGCTTGCCTGCTATATTAGTACATTTTTATTAAAGTTTTCTACCTTGAGAATTTGATTAGCATCCCTAGAGAAATTAAGATTGGCTAAATATTAATATAGCTAGATAACACTAAGAGAAACAAAATTTTCTTTTTGAGACATGGCCTTGCTCTGTTGCTGAGGCCAGAATGCAGTGGCATTATCACAGCTTATGGCAACCTCAAAGTCCTGGGCTCAAGTGATCCTCCCGCCTCAGGCTCTCAAGTAGCTAGGATTTCAAGCATGCGTTACTATGCCCAGCTAATTTTTTAAAAAAATTTTTGGGTGGAAAATGGGTCTCACTGTTGCTCAGGCTAGACCCAAGTGATCCCTCAGGCCTGGCCTCCCAAAATGCTGGGATTACAGGGAGAGGCATCACACTGGGCCAAACAGGAAAAAAATCAAAACAAAAAATTCACAGATGAACTTAAAGTTTTTTAACCAACTTCCAGACTATATTAAATAACATATCTATTGTCTATTTTTTAAGCTAATGTGTTGGGGAATAACTTTCTAATTTATATTTGATGATAGTGTTTTTAAACTCTGATATTATATATTAATTTATATCTTACCTATGGTGATAAAATTATTATTAATACAAAACTACTAAGAATAAAAATATCAAATATATGCCTGTAGGAAAAAATTTCTATGATTCAGAATATCTTACTGGACCAAAATGCTTTCTTTAGGCTTCCTTTAATTTGTCTCCACCATAATCTGAATATAAATTGTAAATTAATATTAATACACTAAAGAATTTCGTCAGCAACCTTCTTCATGTTTCAGTTTAACTGAAAACATTTTTGCCTTCCTAGGTTTGGGGATCATTATCTTTTACAAATACAAATTCCTTTTAAATTATTAAGTCTACATATAGTATTTCTTTTTATTATTTAATGTGGTTTCTTCTTAAAAAATTTAGAAGAGAGAGAAGTCAATAAAAGAAAATAAAATAACTACACTATCAATGAAACACAGGGACTATTTCATTCATTGAACAACTCTAATATGTTTCAGAGCACAGAATTCCAATATTTTTACAATTCTTGGTATGTTTATTATTTTAAATTTTTATTGCGCTAACAGTTTGGCAGATGGAAGGTTTACTCTGACAATATTTTTCCCTGATGTTTGCTTAGCTTTCTAGCTACACTATGGAAAAGACAAATTAAATAATCGTCATTTCCAGATACCACTTTGCTTATTTTTTGAAAAGATAAAAATACTAGACAGGGAGAAACTAGCTTTATCCCTCTTTAAAGCTATGGCCTTGTTTATCAAAGGTATCCTTATGGCACAAACCACAGTAAAGTTCAGTGCTGTGAAGACAGATAATTTTATGTCACAGTATCTTGATCTATAACACTGATTATTGACTATTAGGTAAAATGGTACACAAAGGTCATTAAATGTAATCAAACTTGAAGAATTAGTGGAAATTCAGGACATAGATGAAAAGAGTCATGAGATTTCGTAGCGCCAAATGAGTTATAGTATTTTGAATACTGCTTATCAGGTGACCTGTTGCTAATGATCAATTATGGTCATGATTAGTTTTCTGCTGACAAAAGGACAATTAAAGGGCAATTCATAGTGACATGTAAATCACATGATGGAAGCATAGTCCATCCGAAAGATGAGTAAAATCAAACAACATAGCTATTTTAATGAAATTTTATCTCTTAAAAATGTTTACATTAGAAATATAAATGAAAAAGTAATATAGTTAAATGGATGTATACTGTTTTACTTAAATTATTTATAAGATAACTACATGCATATATACCTTTATTTATTTGTTTTAATTAAAATATCATTTTGAAACTGTTATGAGAAGATGTCCTTTGTCTTCTTGAAAGAAGTATGAGGTAAAAAATGTTTATGGCATTTTTTTTTAATACTAGGATTCACAGTGCTAAAAACATACAATATTTTAACATCATGGCACACATTCCTTTAACTTGAAGCTATCTCAAGTTGACTCTCCCTGTTCTGAAGATTTTTTTATATCTACCTGAACTGAAAGAAGAACGTGGGTTAGTATCCTCGGGGAAGAATTAAACGATATTACTACTCTTCCGATGATGATTCAGCACTAATTCTAGGCCGTTCCTTTAGAAAGTGGTTTTGAGCAGGTAGTTTCCTAGCAACAAAGGCCATCGGAACACCAAAGAAGACAAGCAAGGTGAGCCTTCACAGGGAGCTTTGATTGATATTACAGAATCTATATTGCCTGTGGGGGTAAGACGCCTAACAGTAGTTATGACCTTTATCATCTTCTTTTTTTTTTTTTCTCCTTTGAGTCATTATAACTACTTTTCCACAGAGTGCTAACCTACACCAATGGGATGCTGAGATGAGATGTTTTCCATGAGATACAGAAAACAGGACACAAATGCATAGCAAAATGCAAAACTAAGGCTTTGTTACTTCTTATAAACAAAAGGCTTGATATAAGGCTATATGTATGCTTGCTGTCCTAGGGGATTCTAGGGGATTTTGTTTCTTGGTTGCTTGGTTTTAATCAAATAAATTAATAAAGTGGTAATACATTCACATACCTTGGTTAATATCACTTATATGGTTAAAACTCACTTTGAAATATTTGCACTTGTGTGATTAATAATGGAAAAATACAAACACTCAAACATTAGTTGAGTTGACTAAGTTAATTCCAAAAGTCATTTTAAAGTACATTGGAGCATACAAATATGTATTATATTTTTATACTTTCTTTTATGTTTTATTTATTCATTTACTGAGACAAAGTCTCCTTTTGTCACCTTTGGTAGAGTACCATGGCATAATCAAAGCTTACAGAAACCTCAAACTCTTGGGCTCAAGCGATTCTTTTGCCTCCATCTCCCGAGTAGCTGGGACTTCAGGCATGTGCCATGAACCTGCCTATTTTTTTTTTTTTTTAAGTAGAGATGAGGTCTTGCTCCTATTCAGGCTGGTCTGGAACTCCTGAGCTCAAGCAGTCCAGCTGCCTTGGCCTCCCAGAGTGCTAGTCTTACCAGCTTGAGCTACTGAGCCTGGCCCCCTTTTTGGTTTTGGAAAAAAAAAAAAAAGCCATATTTTCCATGATTACAGATCTGCCAAGCTTTTGGGTCTGCAATGCTTAATGTGGAAAATTGTTTCAATTTAATCCATCATATCATCCAGTTTGGGTAATTATTTGAATATAACTCAGACCTACTTTCTCTTTCTTCTGAATGTCTCACTTTCTTTTTTAACTATGGCACCAATATTTATATTTGTTGTAGACACTTCTTAGTGACCGACTCAATACAGTCTAAACTATTTTCTTCACTGTTGCTGCACTACTGTGGTTGAAAATCTAAGTAATAATTGTTTCCTCCGCTGCCCTAGGTGCTATACTTCTGGCTACTAATTTATGAGTAGAAGTAAACTGGGAGATTCTGGGAGAGGGTTTTTCTTGATAAAAAGAATGGTGACTACTGACATGACACTGCCATGTACCTTTTTTTCTTCCTCTGCTGCCATCCTTCCTGACTGACGGTGCAGCAGCATTCTTGAACAGGCGCGGGGAGCTGCAGAGGGCCAGGCCGCCCAGCAGCTAAGCCCACAGCAGCACGCATTCTTCTTCCACATTTCAATGAGGCAAAACTAATACAATTTGTTTTAAGACTCACAACCTTTAATTTTCTGGTCTTGGCAGCTGAATCTTCCTTACTAAATCAACGTCATTATTTGATTTATAAGGAATAATTATCTTAATTGTTTCCTGCTTATCGGTTCATTTTTCCTGCATAGATGATTATTTTATTTTTTGTCTCTCTTATAGATGGCTATTTCAGAGTGGAATTTTAGTTTCCTTCAGTTTGTTAAAGATCAGAGTAGAAGGTTAGACACTCAGCATATGTGGTAAAAATCTGGTACTATTTACTGTCTAGCAAGGATTTTCTATGTCAGCAAGGTTGACAGTTTGGGCTAGATAACTCTTAGTTGAGGTGAGATAGCAGAGTCGTGTCTGCATGATAGAAATTTTTGGAACATTCTTGATATCTACTCATGAGTTACCAGAAGCAACCTTTCCAGTTGTGACAACTGAAAGGTCTCCCGCCACCACCAAACGTTATCTGTGGGTAAAATCGCTCAGCTTGAGAATCACTGCTCTAAATCATTTAGACAAGACAGATTTAAAATGTGGAAATTCACCTGCAGGTTTTTGTTTGTCAGTTGTAGTGTGTAAATATTTTCTGTATTGTAGTTACTTTTCCAGTACATATATTTTATTTTGTTCTATAAAAAATATTTTCTATGAAGTAATGTTTAATAAACTGAAAATAAAACTTGCAAAGATTGATACTGGAAATGATGTGGAGTAAGGCTCTGTCTATGTGACATGAAAACCACAGGTTCAGTCAGTTCAAAAGAAATATTGAAGGAACATGATAAAAGGTTGTTTAGCATTGCTTAGCATTCAGACTTATAAACTCAAATGCCAACAGTGACCAAGTAGTAATAGGAAGTCAGTGAGGCAGTTTTCGAATTTCTGCTCCAATAGAGACAGGTAGATAGTATTAGCAGTGAACCCACACACATTGTCACATTTAAATGCAAAGAATATTAAACACTCTACTGGTGTCAACATTTGGTATTAGAGCAGGGAGAGTCCATATTCCAATGTTCTCTTTCTGTGAAGTAGAATAATGATGGCGTATGTCCTACATTTTCCTAATGGCCACAGTAAAGTCACACATCAGTCACAGTTGGTAGCAGTTTTCTGATAACATCCCCTTCATGGGCTTTCTTGCCTTGTTGGACTCACTTCCCAATCTCCATATTAGTGTTTTCCCTGCCTTCTATGCAAGTAAACTCCTTGATTCAGAAACCCGCAATAAGAAGATACACTCTGTTATTCTGTAAGAAAAAAGGAGCATTTCATTAAACTTAGATTCTATTATTCTGTACAGACATCATAGCTCTTAAACTATAATTTATAAAGTGGTTCAGAGTAGTGATTACTTATAAATCTTACACTAAAATGGGAACAATAGTAATTATTGTAAGAATAGTAAAATACTGAGTTAACATCAGCACAAAGCAACTCAGTAAAATGTGATAAAAAAAAATAATTTGAGCACTCAAGAAAGAAGAGTAAAGTTGACAGAGTCAACAAAAGATCAGGAAAACACCAATCCATTCTCTTATTCCATATTTGTCTAGTATTTCATGTGAGACAAGTACAAAGCTAGGAGATGGGAATAAAAAGATGATATAATGGACTCTTCTTCCTTTTTTGTGTGTGCCACAAACTGGCACCTTTGTTTCAAAACATATACAGGTTATACATAAAGTTCATGTGAAATTTAAAACTGTTTAAATTGCACACGATCTTCATGATGGACACCATGTGTATGTATGTATGTACCTACACACAGTTCAATATATTTTCATGATTTATTCAATAGAAGTCACGATGGACACCCTGTGTATGTACCTACACACAGTTAAATATATTTTCTGAATTTGTTTAATAGAAGCACTCATTTAAAGTAAAGAAATAAGGAAGAGACAGTAACTGTATAATTTTTTTAAGATACTAATTGCAGCATCTCATTTTGAACTACAAAGCACTGAGGTGACTTTTAAACTTGCAAGTCAAAAGACATGCTAGCATTTGCAAAATGTCACAGAGCCATAGAGAAGAAAAACTTCTTTTTGTTGTTTTTTATATAAAGAGAACTGTGAATCCCAGATCTTTTACTGTCACTTGGAGAAACTGCAGCTCAGAAATGAGCCCTCTCCAGTGACTTATAGCTGACTTCACTAATTGACTTGTTCTCTTGAAAGATAATTAAAATTCGAAAGAAAAACAGGTAGTTACGTGTAAAAAAAATTCAGAGTCAACAGCTAAAGAAACACTCGGATGAGAAGTGAATTCCATAGTTTGAAGTGATTTAATTAAACCTTAGGAACACAATGCCTTTCAGAACAACTTGCATGTATCTGAGCAAATTATTTGAAACCTGAAGTTTTGGTAAAATATATTGGATATATTTCATTAAGTCTGTCACAGTATTCCTGCCTCCCCACAGTACTCAGATTAACAAACTTGAACACATTAAATCAGAACTACTAAAGGTAGTTCAATAATATTTAATTTCTCTGTATGTTTTGGGTAGCATTTTTTTACCGCCAATCCAAAACAGAGCAGATACCATTGAGACATTTGGCATGGCAAGTGCAGAAAGGACTGAATTCCGCAGAGCACTAAGTGAGGAGGTGAGAAAAATTTCTCAAATCTGCCTCCCTGAGAATTTGGGAAAAAGGTTTTCAAAGATAGTTCGGCAGACAAAGGATTAGGCAGTTGGGTTTGCTAATTGGCTACATTTGGTGCAAAATTCTATGGGTGCAGACATTATCTTCTCATGCTGAGTCATTTTGGGGGAGGGATCACACACTAGCTGAGTCGGTTTCTAGACATAGTCAGCTGGTCTGGGTAGTTCAGCTAATCTGCTGGAATGTAGGATATGGAAAAGATATTCAAAGCTACCCTTAGGTTTTAAAAGGTGATGTTATTTATGGAGAAAGTTAAGAATCTTTATGACTATCAACTATGTGGCTCCTGAATAGCACTTATAGGAATGCAGATTAGGGGACAGTGACTGGTACTATCTATGATTGTGCCTTTGCAAAGTGTAGGCCCTATGACAGTATTGACTTGTACAGGGTTGTTCATCATTATTTTATACCTGAGTTCAGCTATCACCCAATGTAATAAGTAATGCTACAGTAAAATAGTAAATTTTGGAGTCTTCATTTTGAAAATGCTAGTATTAGAGCCTGTCAAAGTTGTGTTTCTCCTTTCTTCTTCTGAATTCATAGTGGAGTTCAATATTTATAGTGTTGAGTTTTCTTTAACAAATATTCGATGTGATTTAAAATTAGAAAATGCTCAAGCCACAAACAGTAATATTAATGTTAGTGAACATTATTATAACATTTGCTGCCATTTTATACATTTCTGACATAATCAGAAACTATGCCCCTTCAGACATTTCAGTGGAAAATTTCTCAGTGTAATTTTTGGTATTGTGATTGCAAAAGGCTTTCCATCTTCTCCACTGACCTCCTCTCTAATGTTGCTGTTCTTTTCTTCTGGTAGCCCCTTTTTATTTATTGATAGATATCATCTAGGCAGAATGTTTATCTCATAATAAAGGGAAATTGCGAGCAGTAGGGGATATGAAAGCCTCTAAAATATGTATGATGTCCTTCAGTTGTTTTGCCATATTTTAAAATGACACATGTTTCGCATTCCAGGTACTGTGGCATATATTATCACAGGGAGGTATCTATAGTAAAACGCTGTGCTTTTGCATAATGATGCTGTTATATGAACCCTACAAAGGGTAAAACTGGTTTACAGAGAGAATAGTGCTATGTGTTAAAATCGAGCAAAATTTTTTTCTTTAACCCAAACTAAATAGGGATATTAATTTCTCTCAGAAAACCACTGAAGTTTTTCCACTGTTCACATTTGGGAAGTGAAATGTATAACTCAAGTGAAAAGCACTTAGGTACAACCCAAACTGATAACAGCTATCGCTGAAGAAGTAAGAGACAACCTCTGCATAGCTTTGGCTTTCAGTGGAAAGGCTGAGTGACAGGAATACACATTGTCACCGTGACACAAATATTACTTTCTGTTTATATACATGTACAGAGAGGTAGATTATGGCCAATTATCATGACTATAATTCTAAGGGTATTGTATACCCTAGGGAACATATTTTAATGCATTATTAAACCATGATATCAGCAGTTGAAATTTTATTTTGTTTTGGATTGTTAAATTTTTCCTAACTTTTTTTTTTGAGAATTTTTATACCTATAAACAGATGAAAGAATGATGCATTAATCACTTGTATGTCCTTCACAAAGATTCACAGTTATTAATGATTTGTTAGATGTTACTATTTTTAAGCTGTCTATAACTTTTTAATTATTCTTGCTGAAAAAATTGTAAGTAAATTGTAGGCTTCACTATATTTCACGGTGACATGTACTGGAGGAGAATACATTCCTTCTTTGTCCCAGTACTATGATAAGTCCCCCCAAATTTAAGACTATAAATACTTATAGTTGTTCCATACATACTCTCTCTCTCTACGTGCACATGTGCACATACAGATACACACACACACTTTTCTGATGCCTTTTGTAACAATGACAGTATTTTTTTTTTTAACAATGACAGTATTTAGGAATCTAAGCCAATTGCCTTGTTGTGAGTATCATATTTAATCTTGTGTGTTTTTGGCATTAGATTTAGGGTATACACACACATGCACACACACACAAGCATTTTCTAAATGCCCTACACAGAGTCTGTCCTCCCCATTGCATCCCATAAGAGGGCACATAATATCAGATGGTTTCTGTTATTGGCAATGTTAATTTTAATTGTTTAAAGTGGTATCCACAGATCTCTCCATTTTGAAGATACTATTTTACTCTTCTATGTGTGATCTGTAGATGATGATACTGCAGGGTCATTTCATCTAGGTTTTCAAATTTTTTTTCAAAAAAGTTTATAATGATCTTTTATTTCATTTATAAATGTCGATTGCTAAAAATCTTAATGATTAATTATGATTTTGTCCACATTGCTTCCTTAAATGTTTCTCAAAATTCTCATATGTAGTATTCTTTATTTTTAGAAATGCTGTAATTTTGCATTTCTTCCAAAAGAGATTTAGTTAATGATTACAAACCTCTAAGAGACAGAATTGTTTCTCTTTTTTGCAAATATATTAGACTTGTGATCAGAAAACATTATTTCTATTATTTGTAATTGTACTGCTTGATTAAGTTTTTCTTAGGTGAAATTACATGTATTCAATGTTCATGCAGAGTTCCTGTGCAATTGAGTGAAAAACATGAGACAAAGCTTAAAATAAGATGAGTGAAAATGAGCCAGATTAAGATATATATATTATATGCATTAAGTTACATATATAATGTATATGAGATGTTTATGATTTTTCCTCCATGAAGAGGAATGATTATGGAGATGAAATGAAAGTGATATAAGAGTGTGATTGATTCTCTGTTGGTTATGAAGATTTTTGGGAATTTTGATATAGAGTTTTCATCTGGTATCTTGGCATGATTTATCTATAACCTATCACACAGACACAAATTTACAATTCATGTGACCAAGATTTGTCCTAGATTTGTTTGAGCATATCTCAAAACAAAAGAATGTACTTAGTGCCCACCTTATGCTAGATTATGTAGATATCAGATTTTTGTCAAGCAGACTTCATACTATTAAGGTAATATTTAAATATTGAATCGGTATGATTGACTAAACTGTTTCATAGTTCTCTAACACTTGAGCTCAAACATATTTCAGATTGTTTTTACCATAGAAAAGAAAAAATTGAACAATAATTTCAGAAACTGGAAGAAAAGTGAAGGGAAACGGTGAGCATATAGCATCCAAGAATTTCAGCAATTTCAGAAATGGTAAGCTTCACTAAGGCCTGGTCAAACAATACAGATTCTTAGATATGGACATATAAGAGCTTTTTAAAAATGAACAACTTTTAGTGAATTTATTGATATTAAAAATGAATAAAGATAGACATTTTGTATCGTGTAGTGATTTAAACTAATTATCCATGAATAGCGTGTTCTGCAAGTGATACAAATGATTTAAAACATGTTGCTGCTATGGGAAAACTTAGTATATCTGATTAGTCCATTTACATTAAAGTCAAATGTTTTATTGTTAGTTTTACTGAATGAGTAAATCCATTTTAAATAGTTAACAGGGTTTTATGATTATAATATTGTCTTAAGAGATACGGCAGGCTACTAATGTTAAGAAAATAAATGGCCCTGTGGCTTCTATAACACAAGTATAAGAAAATGGCCATCCTAAGAATTTAAATAAAATTTCATATTATTATATTAAATTGAATATAGTTAAATAGAAATAAATTAAATTATAAATTAATAAATTGATATTGTGTATTAAGAGTCCTTTTTGGATTTAATAGACCACCGAGGGTTTTCAAAAAAACAAGTGTTTCCACATCCAAAAGTAATGAGGAGACACTGAGTTAAAATTAGAATAATGGTCTCTAATGATAAGGAAAATAGTGAGAATATACAGAGTTAAAATTCGAATAGGGTCTCTGAAAAAAAATAAAAACTTATTTTATTTTTAGATAAAATATACTAATATAATAATAAAATAAAAATGTTCAAACTCACTTCTACAAGTAGCACTACAATTTTTAATCACAGAAAAATAATTTAAACATAATCAGTATAAATTATTGAAGACGGGCAAAGTACAATGCTGATGACCAGATCCTCTTTAAGGCTGGGTACATTAACCCATCACTTAAGCATTTTCCAGGTGGAATCCAAGGCTTCTTGACTTGAAATCAATTTTAGAACATGACTATGTGCTTGACAGCACTGTTTTTTGGGGAGTAACATTACTGAAACTTTGTTCAAAGTTATCCAGTATGCTTGATCTCTGCTGGTGATTTTTGATCTTTGGGGGGAAATTTCTACATATTATTTCCCCAAAACTATGAAATCACAAGGGTAAACCTGAGAGTCACATTCTTCTTAGTATGAAAATAAGAAAAGGCGCTATTGCCTACTTATCCTAACAACAATTTCTACAAAGGATTTTAGAGAGAGTATGAAGTATGTATAACCAATAAATGAGACCTTCATAAGGGTAATTTGGAGATTAACCAGGAGATCAGCCTACATGGGATAAATGTGTATGAAGAAGAAAAGATCAAAGGAAATAGAAAATATGATTTGGTCTCTTCAGTTATGGACTGTAAAAATAAGTTTTAATATCAACTTCATATAACAATCTGCATGTAACCTTAACATATATTCCTCATAATTCTGTGTTCCACTTGAAAATTGGGATAAAATTATAAAATTGTTCTCAATATTAAAATATACTCTGAGCAGGAAGTACTTAAAATATTTCCCAACATGCATTAGGTCTTCAGTATATAGTAGTTTGATTACTAAAATAATAGTTTGACCAACACATTCAGGCCTCAATCCCAAACTCTCAGTCATTCATTAAAAGAATCCTTCCTAGTGCCACATACTCTGTTAGGCGTGGAAATACAGCAGGGGATAGGTCAGGTTCTGTTCTGTGGAGCTTAGAATTAGCAGAAACTTTTCAAAAATATTAAAACAAAATCATATTGCTACAGCACCAAAAACATTCTACAAGGAACGACTACAAACTGTCCTGACAGAGAATATGAATTGAATCAAAGAGAAAAAAATGTTCCGGGACCCCAGACCGAATTCATTTGATTTAAACTTATTTGTAATTAAGGATTTTGTTTATGTTCCTGAATATTGATGAAGGACGTTTGTGAATCATTTCTCTATGTTTCCAATAATATAATCTGAGAACAAATTTTATAATATATACTGTGTTGTCCCACCAGAGTCTCAAAAAACCAGGACAAACAACATACATTTGCATATTTATAGACGTCTGGACATATACACACTGTGTTGGGCTGTTACTTTAAATGTTGACTAGTGTTTCTGTTAGCTGTTTATGAGCATCGGATTGGAAGTGATAGAGCTTTGGTTTATGAAAACACTGATTTTTGTTTCTGTCCTTGTTATAGTAATATTGCCAACAGTCTGATTGTTGGCAGTGACAACAAACAAGCAAAAAGCTTTAATTCTATTTGATAATAAAGTGATAGGATGATGTGTTTTCAAAGTAACTAACCAGGAAGAAGGAGTGGAGGGACTAGAATTTAAAGAAACAAATAATAACACAGCTAGGACATTATGGAGATGAGAAAGTAAAATGTTCAGGTTGCTTTGTGGTGACAGATGACCAGTTAATTTTGAACACAGTGATATCTGCTTTGCAACCTCAAGTTATTTTCGATTATGCACAGTACTTTTACAATGTCTCACCAAACCATTAAGACCATAAGGAAGGTTGTGTAGCTGCTATTTATGGTAATGAAAAAGAGACTGTATTTCACCCAGGGCAGAATAGGGATTGTGGTACAGCAGAAAGTAAGACAGTGAGGAAGGATCAGTGAGTGAGGCTCAGATATGCAACAAAAGCAGAATTGTGGTGAGCAAGATGACAAGACCAACGTAGCTCCCTCTTCCCCGGATTCAAATGCTCAGAACCATTAGTAAGAGAAGAAATAAAAATGAGTTCTGGAATGATTTTTTTTTTTTTGAGATATAGGAGGTAGAGATGCCCATGAAAAATTAGAACACAGTTGGATATTTGCATCCTAAGTAAATTTAAGAACATTTATTTGTTCTGAAATAATTTATTAGAATAAAAATATTTATTGAATGAGATCAATATTTGTATTGAACCCAAACACAAATTTCATTGCCTGGTGGGTCAGAGATATTAAAACACATACACATAAACACACACATGCACAGATATACACACACCTCCTCAAAATGTTTGTAAAATTAAGGCAGTAAAAATTAATATTGAGAGAAAGTTTCTGCTTAATCTTTTTAAAAAAGACTTTATTTCTAGAGCAATTTTAGTTTCACCCAAAGGTGGACCAGAAGGTGCAGAGATTTTTCCTCTATCTTTGTACCCCCCGCATGTGTAGGCTTCCCAATTTTCAGCATCCTCCCCTGGAGTGGTGCTCCTCTCACAACTGAGGACCCTGCACTGACGCGTCGTGATCATCCCGAGTCCGAAGTTGACAGTAACGTTCACTTTTGGTAGTGTACATTTTATGGGCTTAGACAAATGTATGATGCCATGTCTTCACCATCATGGTATTTTACAGAATACTTGCACTTTCTCTGTATTATAAATCTTCTGTGCTGTGCCTATTCATTTCTCTCTCCTGCCAACCTCTGGCAACCACTGGTCACTGTACTGCTAGCATATTTTTGCCATTTTCAAGATGTTATATATTTGGAATTATACGGTATGTAGCCCGTCCAGTTGGCTTTTTTCCCTTAGTAATATACACTTAAGTTTTTTTCATGACCTTTTAGGGTTTCATAGCATATTTCCTTTTAGTGCTGAATAATCTCCCATTGTCTATATATATACTACAATTTATTTATTCATTTACTTACTTAAGGATATCTTGTTCTCCTTTAATATTTTTTTAATAACATTTATTCACAGATAACATTTGTGCATACTTATGAGGCATTTATGATACTTTGTTACATGAATTAAATGTATACTATAAAGTCAGGATATTCTGCTGTGAAACTTTTTAACCTATTTTTCTCTAACTGTATGCTCATACCCCTTAATTAAACTCTTTTTATCCCTTCCCCCCCACCTACCCTTTTCAGCCTCTGGTAACTGTCCTACTACACTCCACCTCCATGAGATCAACTTTACTTATCCCCCACTTGTGACTGAGAGCACGATATATTTAATTTTCTGTGCCTAAATTATTTCACGTTACAGAGTTATCCCCAGATTCATCTATGTTGCCGCAAATAAGCCTGAATAGCCATAGCAATCTTGAGCCCAAAAACAGAGCTATAGTTGTCACACCTGACATCAAAATACATTATACCAACACCAGAACATGACAAATTGACAAAGGAAAAAATTATTAGATCAGTGGAGCAAAATGGAAAACCAAGAAATAAACTCACATGTTTATAGCCTACTGATTATGGATAAAAATGCCAAAACATACATTTTGTATGGGACAGCTTCTTCCATAAATAATGTTGGAGAACGGTATATACACACGCAGAAAAGTGAAACCAGACACCCATCTTTCACTATTTATGAAAACAAACTTAAAATGGATTGAAGACCTACACATAAAACACCCCCCCCAATTTTAAAACTTCTAGAATAAATCTTAGTGTTAATGCTACAATGCATTGGTCATTTTAAACAGATCTATTTTATACAGATAAGTCAAGACAATCTGACTCTAGTATTCCATTCTTTTAGATCAATCAATTGATCCTCACTGCTTTTATAAGCAATGCAGAGAAGTACACATAGAGAAATCTGTACAATTATGCAGAGCATCAGCCTAAGGAACAGTAGCTGAGAAAGGCAGATGAGGACAAATTCCCCTCTTGGAATCAAAGTGACATCTTAGCATGATTTTAAAAATTAATAGCCACTTTTTCTAACAAGTATCCTGGTTGAAAGAATAAAAAAAAGAAAAACATGCAAGTACGGAACTACATAAATTTAGATGTTAAATTTTAAAACTTTTTTTGCCTTTTGTTAATTAGAACAGACTAGAACAGTGCTATGAGGAAATGCTAAGGCACAAATCCAATTGGTCCCGGATGCTGAGGATAGCAAGATATTCCAAAAATGAAATAAGAGTTAATAAAAATTAAGACCATTCCTTGAACACTTAAGGATATTTAAAAAAAAATAAAAACACAGGTACTAACAATTAATGCTTACAAAAATTCTTAGTTATGAACAATTTTTATCAAGATCAAGTATATTTATTACTTGGAGAATTTATATTATGCATTTGTCATTTTCAAAACTTGGGACTTTAGTGAATAAACTAATATAGAATCAATGAGCAATAATAAAAGTAAAAATACAAATATAACATAAAGAGGCACTTTTAGATCTGGGTCTTAAAAGTCAGAAAAAAAAATCTTCATTCAATTTGCCCATTTAAATGTCTAAAAATGTTGCCAATCTATGTTGGTTCCTTAAGTGGCCCTATATTGATAATGCCTAAATTGTGACAGAATTACTGATTTGCTCTCAGCTGTACTTTTAATGAAGTAAGTTTTGTTGTTGTTGTTAAAATAAAACTATCTTTTCATAGGGATTATTATGAAAACAATTTCTATGAGCACATATTTTAAATAATCCAATACTGCCATCGAGATTTCCCTGAAACTAAAGGGAATTTTCTGTGTTGAATAGCAATGCAGGCTTCATGAATCTGGGTTGTCTGATGCTTAATGGAGCACTCACATGGCAATAAAAAAAGCAAAATAATTCACATATTGCTCTTAGTTGTTGAATTAATGCATTATTCAAATGCTAACTCTGAATACAGTAATAAAAGTATACTTTAACATTTACTCTTTGCTCTTTTCTATTTATTTTTAATTTCATAATTACTGGAGACATATATTTTATATCATGAAAGTCTACAGAAATTAAGTGCAGCAGAGTATCCTGAAATTTCTAGCTATTTAATCACACTCCTACAGTTTACTAATTGGTTTTGGTAACATTACCTAACCTATCTATTTCAGTTTCTCCTCTTCTAAATAAGGATCACAGAGGTACCATTCTCCTAAGGTCTTGTTAGAGTTAAATGTAAAATACAATGTAATGTACCAAATAGCTAATTCTGTTTGAGCTCTCTCCTTATTCTCCAGTGCTTCCCATTAGGTTAGCTCAGTATGCACCAACTCAAGTTCTAATGCGAGCACCTACATTTCTCTCTGAGAGCTTTGTCTGGCTGTTAGAATTGACCTTAGTTCTTGTGTGACAGGCTGAATATGGTAGACATAAATGACCCCCCAGAAGGAGCCCTCCTTATTGACTCACAGAGTCACCTGCTTAAATATTCCAGCACTCTTATCCTCTGTGTTATACACTAGTTATACCAGGAAACTAGTGGAAATAATTTCTAGTACACAGGGATAACTAACTTATAAGAAACATGTCTTCCCTTCTGGCTCCGAGGCATTTTCCCACGAACCTAAGTTCACTTGTGTTTTCATCTGTCTGCATCCGCAGTTACTCTTTTTGTTCAATCATTACTAGAATGGTCCTGGAAAACAGATCTTCAGGATAAGATTTTTAAATGGAAATGTGAAAACCAATCCTGATGGTAAGTAGGTGATTGATGATACTGACATACTGTAACATGAAAATTACTAAGATTATTTTCATTATAGAGGATTGGGGATGGGATACTAATGGAAAAGATTACATTGGTTTACACATTATCTCTAGTTTAGTGGTGGAGCAATGGTTGTAACTTCAAAGATGAGAGAAGTGTTTGTTTGATGCAATAAAACACTGAGGAAGGGCTCCTGTTAGCCAACCACCAATTTAAGGTATGATGTGAAAGACAGGCATCCATGGAGGCTTTGAAAAAATTGTCTAATCTATTGTTGAGGAAGGACATACTGGCCTGAAATTTACAGCTAGTACTTCATTTTGGAAGTAGCTTAGTTACAAAGGAGGATGAAGTAGTAACTAGTGTTTTTGTACAAGATTCAAATTTGCATAAGCAACTGCTTATTGGGTGTGTTAATGTCTTATAAGCACGTGTCAATCCTTAATTAAACTCTAAGTGACTCTCTTGCCTTGGGATGAAGACACTCCATTCACAAATATGAAATAGGCTTTTGGAGAATAGGGAAGGGATGATACTCTTCTGTAGATCAGGATTGAACATGGGAGAAATTTTAAGGAAGCTGAGCTCTCTAGTATAAGAGGGGAATGGGTTGCCAGTATGGCCAAAGGCCACACGGCAACACCGGGCAGCTTAGCCTGGTGGACCAAAGAATCCTCCACAAACGTCTATGGCAGTGGATGACAGGACTTTGCGTTCCAAAGGTAATAGAAAATTGCTACCACTGGGAATTTTGCTGGACTTACATAACCAGAAAAGGTCAATATCTGGTGAACAGAAGGATGAGCTCAAGGGTAAATACTTGATCGTGAGCTCATTGTAAATACTTGATCTTTGGTTCAGTTTAAAAACATGAGTCATGGCTCGGTGCCTGTGGCTCAATCAGCTAAGGTGCCAGCCACGTACACCTAAGGTTGTGGGTTCGAATCCCCAGCCCGGGCCAGCCAAACAACAATGACAGCTGCAACCAAAAAATGGCCGGGCATTGTGGTGGGTGCCTGTGGTCCCAGCTACTTGGGAGGCTGAGGCAGGAGACTCGCTTAAGCCCAGGAGTTGGAGGTTGCTATGAGCTATGATGCCATGGCACTCTACCCAGGGGGATAGCTTGAGGCTCCGTCTCAAAAAAAAAAATAAATAAAAACATGAGTCATTTCTTCAAAATGTGAGACATCCTTTATAGAGAGAACAAGAGTCTGATTAAAAAAAAAAAACCTACAACGCTATGCCCCACTTCTTCCTCAATGAGTCCTATGGACTTTCCCCCAAAGAAATGCTTCTGTAAGACCAGAGAAATAAACAGATACTTTGAGAGATATTGCACACAACATTACCCTGTGTCATCCTGGTTCCCCTGCTAGACTAGGAGTCTGTAAAGACCAGGTAGTAAACGCAGCCCTGGGCTAAATAAGTCTAACAGTGGATGAAAATTGTTTCCACAGAATCATTCCATAGCTATTTTCTCAATCTGAGTATATATTGTGTAAAGATAAGTTAGCTGGTGATATAACTATGTCAATACTTTGCTAGCCCATGGAATAAAAGTCATAATGGTTAGAAGGAAAATTGCAAATCCCTAGCCCCATTCAAAACAGCAAATCAAAAACAATATTGCATCTCAAGTGGAAGGCAGAGAGCAGTGAAGCTTTCCATTGGACTTAAGTGATGTAGAATTGCTTGTCTCGATCTTACTCTCATCTAATTTACGATTCTAACTCCTGATAAAGACACCTGAATACTGGAAAATTATGGTGGTCTAATATCAAATTAACAAACATGTATTGCCAATTGTACTTGCTGGCTGGATTTGGTAACTTTATTAAAGCAGACCAAAGACACACTGCAGGGAAATGCAAATCAAAACCACACTCATACATCACCTCAAACTTGTTAGAGCGCCTACTATATATACATTTTTTAAAAACGCAGTGTCAGCAAGGATGTGGCGAAATTGAAACTCTTGTATGCTATTGGCAAGAATGGAAAAGAATGCAGCCACGATGTAAACAGCATGGAAGTTTCTCAAAAAATAAAAATAAAACTTTATGACCTAATTATCTCACTTCTAGGTATTCATCCAAAAGAATTAAAATCAAGAATTCATTATCTTCCATTAAGACATCAGTACAACTTAGTACACCCATTCAATTTTACCATCCTCATTTATCAGTTCCTCCGTATGTTTTAAATCCCTAGAGTATCAGAGGGGCCAGTGCTCTTCCCCTTTACTGTCATCCCATACACTCCTCCTTATATCCACATGATTTTAACAATTAGCTGTAATTAGCAGCAAGAGCTAGCCACATCCTACCTGCCAGCAGGGTTGGGTTCCAAGCACTGACAGGGCAGCCAGTGACCAAGACTCCAAACCCCTTCTCATCATCTTCTTCCTCAGACCTTTCTTTGTACAATACACATGTCTGCCTTTGGGGGTTCTCCAGTTCTCAGATGATGATATGTAATTAGGTGTACAAAATAGTTATGCGGGGAGAAAAAGCAGCAAATTGAAATTGGGTAGGGGGAATAATAAAGCTGCAGTCCCGAAGTCTCCACCAGCTCATGCTGAGATCTGGAGGAAAGATTGTTTATTAGTGGAGTACTTTATTGAGCTTTAGATCAATAACTGGGCAACAGCAATGAGAATAGTGTGACCTTTCCACTACTAACAACTTGCTGATTCCTTGGCAGAGTCAGACCGAAGAATAGCAAGGCATCTGTCTGAAAACGGAGGTAAATCTTCAGGAAGCAAAGATCCAGCTCACACAGCTGGGCTTGAAGTCTTTCTTGAGGATGATTCTAACAGCACATTCCCATGGCTGCCGCAGATAGCTTAACATTTTGAGGAGTATAGTGCTTATGTAGTTTGAATTAGTAAACTATGTTTCATAAATATATTTTCCCAGATTTATTCCAAATATAACTCCTTTCAAAACAAAGTGTGTACCAATATTTTACTCCTGTGAATACACTCATGGAAACTAATTTATGTAAAATGTAATAGTTGCTACTTACAAATCCCCAAATCATGTATTCTTGATGGAAGAGTTACAGAAAAAATGTTGTAATTATGCATTTTCAGTGTCCCTCTATTAAGCTGTTTAGTGGCCAACTAGAGAATTGGAGAATGTTCAAATAATGTTGCCAAATGTTTTTTGCTTTGTTGAATACAAAATGATATAGTCTATTTCTTGATTCTTTTATTACATTGATCAAATAATTGCCTTTTGTCTTAATTAACTTTCCCTTAGGATTTTGGTTAATTTCTGTTTTTGTGAAAAATATGGAGTGATTTTTTAAGCATTTATTACAGCAGTTTTTATGACTACACTATAACCCCACATCTTTAATTTATTTTGCTTTTAAGCATTTGACAAATGTTCCCGAAAGTGTGGTTTTTTTTCCTCCCATATATAAAATGTGTAAAGTATTTCATGCTGTCAGATACTGTAGCACAAAGGATGGATATAAGTTGTTGTAAGTTTTTTTTTTTTTCTTTTCTGGGAAAGTGCTTTTATCATGCTGTCAAATAGCCATCATGGACACATTTCTATGTCACCAAAGTCTAATAATTACTTACATTTTGAGCAATGCGAGTCTTTTATTTTAAGAGACTTAGAAAAAATAAGATAAAACAAATTTTAAAATGATCCTTTTTCTTTACATTTTGTCATTTGCCTTGTCTCCATTTTTCTCCCCTGGAATGCATTCCAATTTTAAATTATTACATAACACATGTGCTTCTGTCTCGCTCTCAACTTGTACCATAGTATTAGTAATGCCTGTGCTGAACGTTTTTCTCCAAGAGGTATTTTTTCCTGACCTTCAGTCTCAAATAGCTGATCAATCGGTGTTCCTTTATCAAGGGAGCATCTTTTATGGTAGGTACGTCAGTTAGCCCCCATGCCACAAAGTTTTCTTCCAATAACCCAAAACTCATTCAGAACAGATGCAAAACTGACTTTTCTGACCCTTGCCATCATTTTAACACGCAACCCCAGATTCTCCATCTTCATCATCCAACATGTCCTCTTCAAATAAAGACACGTCACCTTTCTTGTGTTAGCCCTGACCTTCATCAAATGATTAGCTCTCTTTCATAACAATGACTTTGAGTCATCTCTGACATTCACAGCTGGTCCTACTAATTTTGGAAGTTAAAATTGTAGAGAAATCTGACAATTGCTTGATGGGAAAATCATTTTCGGTCTTTGTGTTTTGTTAATATTTTTCTTATTATTGCTCAGAATGTTAGCATACGTGTAATCTGTTTATCACCATCCAGTTTAGTTGGTATCCATAATATCTCAGGCATTATCCTAATCCTTATAAATGAAAAGTTTTAAAATTGCCTAAACCACTTACGAGCTCTCATGTTAAGAGAAGGAACATTTATACAAAAATAACTTCAGTGGGTAGGTGCTTGTGGTTCAAAGGAGTAGGGCACTGGGCTCATATGCTGGAGGTGGCGGGTTCAAACCCATCCCCAGCTACAAACTGAAAAAATAAAATAATTTCAGCGCACTGGCTTAAATGCTTACAGAAAAGATTTTAGAGGGTGTAATGATGGAAAAAAGAAAAAGAGAGATAAAACATAATTGGAAAATACTGGAAATTTTCAAAGGAAGCCTCACTAGGGAACTAATATCTAATGAACTTTATAAATCCATGGTCTTCAATGCATGTTAGTATATACGGACAAAACTGTGGAAGCATCTACCACATGACTTGTTAGGAAACTATATAAAACTCACAACTACTGGGACATAGGAAATAAAGTTAGTGGTAGAAAGTGACATGGAGCAGGCGATTGGTAGCAACACTGCCTCATTCCTACTGTGTATGATAAAGACTTTGGACTTCATCATTGGAAAAGGACAATACATAACAACAAAATCTATCATTTCACTGCCTAGAAGGTTTCAGACTGTATGCCAACCACTTACTAAGTTTTATCTTATTTAATCTTCATTAAAAAACATCTGAAGTATGCTTAGAGAGTAGTTTTGAAACTACTGAATGAAGAGAAAATAATTTGATCCAGTTCTTCCAGTTGCTTTAAGCATGTTCTAAATTAGGGACTAGCAACATGGTGCAGGTATCAGTATGTATTTGTGTTACAGAAGTAGCTCTGATGGTATGGAAGGGAAGGTACACTTCAGACAGTTGAAGTAGGAGATACTGAACATGTGAACCAAAGCTGGACAGCATAAAAGGCTAGGGAAAAAGAACAATGAGATATTTTAGGACACAATCTACGAGAATAGCTATGATGGATTTACCTGCAAACTTCAATGGAAAACACATGGGAAAACGAAAACAAAACACTGAGCCTGCTGAGAAAGTTAAAGAAAGCTTTAAGTCTCTGAGTTCACTATTAGAGTGATGCATAGGTATTCTCCAATTGCATAAGTGGAGTGATAGGATTTTTCTCAGGAAACATACTCAATGTCTGTCCAAGAATAGGAAATTCTGATATATTAAGACTAAATATATGGAGTTGCTTACGCAAATGATAACTATATGTTAATGTAAGTTACTTGCTTTGTAAAGTTATCCTTTCTATAAAGACATACGCTTCTGGGTTGTTTTACTGAATTATTAACATGGGTAGTGTTATGTGAATTAAATTTTAACATCTGGATTAAAGGCAAAGTGCCATTTAACCTTTGTGAACGCTTGAAAGACAAAATTTTTGCATGTGTTTGCCATTGTGGCTAAGAAGTCTGGGTAAAATAGGTATGAAGAAGTATTTTTTCAGTAGAAAATGTAACTGCAAAATATTACTATTGCCTAAAAGAGAAAATCCATTTTAATTCTGTAAGCAGTCCAAATAAATTATCTATAAGTGGAAAGTAAATATAGTGTAGCTTGACATTCTCCAAAAGAAAATAAAGTTCAAGTTTTTGAATATTTTATTTCCCATCAATGTCACCAATATTTTATTAGTTAGAGATGTTATTTATGAGAAAACACATCAAGGAAAATTTTAATGGCCCAAAAAGAGAAGAAAAAGTAAGTCTTATACAGGAGGACTAATAAAATGTTTTAGAAAAACCATAAAGAACAGGATGTCATTAATATAATTTTTCCCTTGATTTGAAATACAGAAACTAGAATCTATTTCAAGACCAAAATGAGAAGCAATCAAATGAGGCCAAGAAAATGTGAAGCAATACGGAAGTGTCTGGTCCAGACCAGTCATTTGTGGTGCTCAGATCGTCAACTTCCCTGCATCTACTATCGCCACCTACCCTAGTTCAGTTAAATTCATAACCAAGTGTTCGGTGTTGGAGTATTGGTAAATTCTTCTACAGACTTAGTGTAGAAAAACTATTGGAATGAATTATTTTTTAAAAAATAACCTATTCAATATTACCCGAATCAGTGTTTCACTGAATTTTTCAAATTTTATTTTGTAATATAGGTGTAAATATATTTTCTGTTCATTATAATTACCTTGTTGTTCCAAATACTATATACCTATCAGTCCCTTTTCCTCAGTATAAGGCTATTTTTAATAATTAATTATTTAAGTTTAATTTACTGTGCATGTGTGTATATATTAAGTATGATATCTGCTTTTTAAATTTTTGTTGAGATTTAATAACGTGATAAGAAATTAATTTACAAGAAACTCTGCACAAGAAAAATAAAATTCTAGTGACATAGCAATACACTTAATCAAAATTTTAATTTAATTTGAACAATGTTTTTAAATGTTTACTATTTTTATATCAATATATCTCACATTTATGAAGCACTTCTCCACATAGTTTTTTATTTAACTCTCTTAACAAATGCATGCACTAGATAATATTTTTCATTTTATAATTTAAAAAAGTGAAGCTCAACTCTACAAAGGAAACTTTCTAAATTCTTACAGATAAAAGGAGGTACAGGAGGATTTTAACACAGGATTTTACAATTTGTGTTCATTTTTATGTTACAGAGATATTTATTTAGGGCAACATCAACAAAATTTCATTTTTTACTGCAATGTAACACCACAATGTGATAAAACTTTTTACATATAGATAAAAATATAGGTTTTTATTCTGTTCCATTTTCTGTACATCACATATAGTAGAAAGAGGCACACTATTGCCTGCCAGGTGTAGTAAATATTACGTGTAACCCTCATTTCTCAATCTTGCCGTATGCTTTTTACATTCTAAAGATGTGGAGCACAAAACTCAAGTAACAAATTGTCCACAGTCACAACACAATTAAGTAGCAAAGATTCCCAGGTTCTTTATCTTGTATTGCTCTGCCAGTGTGAGGAGGTTCCACACTAGGTGTCGCTGTCCATACATTACCTTTTGCTGCCCTGCTGTGAAGTGTTCAGAGAAACCATAAATGAGATGTTGGGTTATGGTCCAGCAAGACAATTAGCACGAAGAAGGGACTACTGAATTTCATGACCAAAGTCATAGTAGAGCAACAATTCTACCCTACCACACACTTACAACCATCAACTGTACATTTTTTGTTGCTACAACATATTTTACATATGGCTGAGGTATAGATGAAGGCTTGTTGCTGGCATAGAATGTGTGATGATCTAATCAGGATATTTGGGGTATTCAACATTTTGACTATTTGTAATTTCTATGTGTTTGTAACATTTCAAGACTTCTACCTACTTTGAAATAGATAATATATTATTGCTAAATATAGTCACCTACTCTGCTACTGAATATTGGGACTTATTTGTTCTATCTAATGATAGGTTTGTTTGCAGTCACTGACCAGCCTCTCTTTACCACCTCCTCACATCATTACCTTTATAAGCCTCAGGTATCTATCATCCTATTTCTCTACTCTAAGAGATTAGATTTTTGAGTTCTGACATGAGTGAGAACATATGGTATCTGTCTTTCCGAACCTTGCTTATTTTGCTTAAAATAATAACCTACAGGGCAGTGCCTGTGGCTCAAAGGAGTAGGCCACCAGCCCCATATATGGGAGGTGGTGAGTTCAAACCCAGTCCTAGCCAAAAACTGAGGAAAATAATAATAATAACCTTCAGTCCCACCTATGTTGCTGAATATGATGTGCTTTCATTCTTCTTTATAGCCAGATAGTATTCCATGATGTTATATACCCATTTTCCTCATGTATTTGTCTGTTAATTAACATTTAGGTTGCTTCCAGATCTTGGTTGTTATGAATAATTCTGCAATAAACATGTGTCCATCTCTGTTACATTTCTCATTTATATCCTGTTTCTCTTATTTTTCTGTATTGTTTCTCAGAGTTCTCTTGTATCTCACTAAGCTTCTTTAAAATTAGTATTTTAAATTCCTTATCCAGGATTTTGTGAATTTCTTTTTAGTTAATATCTGTCACTGAAAAATTATTGTATTCCTTTGGATGTAGCATATTTCCATGATTTTTCATATTTCCTGTACCTTTATATTGATATTTACACATTGGTATCACAGTTTGCCCAGGCCGCTGTACTCACCGGCGCCACAAACAGGAAACAGCCGGTACACAGATTGAAAGTGTGAGCTTCCAAAAGGTGAGGCTCCACATAGGTTCAAGAGAACCCCGAGTAACCTCCACCATGGCCTTTTATTGAAACGATATACAACAGGTGTTGGGGCCCCAAGTACAAGGGCTCAGTGCTTAAGGATAGCTATGGGCTCTTTCCCCAAGGGTTCGACTCCCAGCCTGATGCACCACAAATGTTCAAAGTCCAACACCTGCTAACTAACCAGTGATGGATCTTATCTCACTAGAGCACTCAGTTGCTTGAGGGCTTCTCTCCAGACTGCAAAACATCTCCACATCAGCCAGGAGATTGTCCCGTTTTAGAACCTCCCTTAAGAACCAGTGCCTGTTCCTACAAGCCTAGTGCTCAGTCTCCTACAACACTTGCCTTTTCCAGGTTTCTGAACTTACTTTTATAGAGAACTCTTTCCTGATATATGGTGTTGGCTGGGTAGAGTGCTTTGGCTTTGCTTTTGGGTGCACACAGTCATATCATCTTCGCCTAATTTCTTTGGCTGTAAGCTGTACCACAGTATCTGATTTGATCGGTGGCTTAGGATGGGGTTATTTAGTGGAGGCTATGGTGAAAATTTTCTCAAGACTAGGATGCCAAGTGGTGGCAGTAGTGGGCTGAGCATGCCTATCCTTGGGCCCCAGAGCAGTTACACTGGCACTGGCATAAGTGGGTCCGGGTGGATCAAATCTTGTGCTTCCAGGAGGCTTGCTTAGGTGCTGGTAGGGGCACTGGTGGGCCAGGCATGAGGTCCCTGGACAGCAGATGCAATGTGAGTATGTCAGTAGTGGTGATGGAGTCACCCTTTGAGTTCTAAGCAGCCCTTGTTGGTATTGGCAGTGGCTGTGACATTTTGGCTGAGCCACATCTCCCTCCCACTGCTGGCATGGGTAAGGATGTTCCAACTGTGGTGGTTTTATCAGGACAATTCAGCCTAACCTGAGACCCCAGTAGGACTGTTCGGGTGTCAACAGTTTTGGGTTTGGTGATCTCCAGGCTTTGTATAGCATGCTGGAGTACTGGGAGCATGCTGAGGGACATTTTCTCAGGGTCCCTGGTAGCAACTTCAGGTGCTGGCCACAATAGGCAAAGTAGGGTGGTCATCAGGTCACTGGCAGAATGCTCAAGTGTAGGTAGTAGGAGCTGCACTATGGATCTGCAACTAAACCAGATGAGTTTGGGAGCCACTCTTTATGGGGTCAGAGCAGGCAGATGTCTCCATCCCTTAAAAGTCCACAATAGCAGAGGGGGCATTTGTCCTTAAGGTGCATGAAAGTGCCCAGCCTTCCCTCTCACTTGTTGGGCCAGGAGCAACACTGGCAACATCAGCTCCAGCCTCAGGCAGGATGAGAACCTTTGGAGGCTAGACCTCTCAGAATGGCCTGGCTGCAGGCCTGCTCACTTAGTGGGTGTTGCTTGTCCCAGTGGGAGCAGCTTAGTAGGTAGATGTGAGGAGTGGAATTTGCTTGGATCTCAACCCCACAGCAGCCTATGGCAGCAGTGGCAGGATGTTTTTCCTCAGATATGTGAAGGAGTAAAACCTTCCATCTTGCTCCGTGCTCCTAGCAACAGTGGTGATGGTGGCTCCAGTACTTTGCAGTGTGGTCCTCAGAATGGTACCAAGTGGCTCAGGGCTCAGAGCCTGTGGGAGTGAGCAGTAGTTCCCTCTTTGGAGCAATGTCTCAGTGCAATCTCTAGGCAGCTCCCTGTGCTATTCTTGAGGCACCCTTGGATCCAGGAGCTTCCCTGTCGTTAGGATCATGAAACTCCATGGTGGGAATCTGGAGACTTTGCGGTGTCTCACTTTCATATTCCTACATCCAGGAGTTTCTCCCAACTCCCAACCTCTCACTAGCTGAGCAAGCTGGCTTGGGTTGCCGCTCCTTTGTTGTCTTCAGTGCTTCCTGTCCCTTCTGTGTTGAAATCCAGTGTTCTTTTAGATGAACTGTTTTATATGTGAATATCTACTTGATTCCTTTCTGTGGAAATGGCACATTCCAGCTCCATCAGCTATCTTGAACCCCTCTCAACCTTCGACTATGTTAAGTCTTATTCTGAATTATTTTCCTTTTCAGAATTGTCCTTGGTTTACTTCAGGATATTTACAAGCCTTATAGCCATGAGCCAATGAGAATACAAGTGTATAATCTCAAGACGAGTAGAACACCTGTACTCAGTGGCAGGGCGCTGGCCACATTCAGCCAGGTTGGTGGGTTCAAAGCCAGCCCAGGCCAGCTAAACAATGACAACCACAGCATAAAGTAGCCGGGCATTGTGGTGGGCACCTATAGTCCCAGCTCCTTGGGAGGCTGAAGCAAGAGAATCACTTAAGCCCAAGAGTTTGAGGTTGCTGTGAGCTATGACACCACAGGAATCTACCAAGGGTGACATAGTGAGACTCTGTCTCAGGAAAAAAAAAAAAAAAAAAAAAAGAAGAGTAGAACAGTGGGCATGACTCTAATTGAGAATTGTAATTTATTTATTGACTTCATGATTTACCATGTTGTTTTACTAAACATTGCTTATGAAATGCTGATTTTTCTGTCTTTTGGGAGATTAAAAAGAAGAAATATGAACATGTCCAGATCAAAAAGTACTTGCTCTTTGATTTGTCTGATTCAAGCTCTGTAGTCTGGATTATGCAATTAACTACGAGCAAGGTCACAATCACCTCATAGTAATTCAACACAGCTGAACAAATTGTGTTCAATACCACTAAATAAATCTCATGAAAATTTTTCTTTTGAATATTTGTTTTCCAACGTAAAACCCATTGTAGTGCTTTAGTTTTTGCTATTTACGAGGCCAGTAATTCCTATACCCTCTTTATCTGCATGAGACAGAATAAATTAAAATAGGACAAAGGAAACTTCCCTTTGTAGAGGATCCACTAGTAAATGTATGTGGCTCTGAGTGTCACCAACTCTCTTTAAGAACTATCGGATTCTACAAAAACACACTGACAATATGTAAATGACAAATGATGGCTCTCTTCCAAGCAAACGTTATACTATAAAATTTTGTAACAATACACTATGGGGGCTTGGCGCCTGTGGTTCAATCAGCTAAGGCGCCAGCCACATACACCTAAGGTGGTGAGTTCGAATCCCCAGCCCGGGCCCGCCAAACGACAATGATGGCTGCAACCAAAAAATGGCCAGGCGTTGTGGTGGGCGCCTGTGGTCCCAGCTACTTGGGAGGCGGAGGCAGGAGACTCGCTTGAGCCCAGGAGTTGGAGGTTGCT